>JAULKM010101183.1:0-10257 GCA_032355605.1 Rubia tinctorum | reverse complement strand
CGTATCTCTTGCCAGTGATTTTTACAACGTCTATGAGAATCAGAGAGTTTTAGCATTTCGAAATTTAATTTGATGTTTATATGAAAACTTATAATTCATTTTAAACCATACATTGATCGATAATGCTTCATTGAGCCACGTATACATATATAACTTTTTATTAGGTTACATGTGAAGATAATAATGTTTCATTGGCTCACATATACATATTACTTTTCAACATTTTCTTACCGATCACTTTTCAGTATTTTTTTATAGATTAGTTTTCAAAATTTCTTTTTCACATTTATTAATAATATATAAATTTCTCTACATTTATAAATTTTGTACAGAATATCAATTATAAATAATATAATAATAAAATATTAAAATATGGAGATGATCTCCTGTTAAGCATTCTAAACTTTAGGCAGTGATATTTCTTTATTTTAACTGTAGGACATATTTCAAGTATTTTTTCAGGAACCTTTCCCCAATTTTTTTTCAGGGACTTTTCCCTAAAAAAAATTCCTATAATTTTCCCTCCTGTTGCAATCTGCAAATAAAAATATCAAATATATGTAAAATATTTCTAAAATTCAATATACCGTCGAATTGAAAATCATAAACATCAACTACAGTGAAAAAAGTATCAACAGAAAATCATATAACATCAACTACAATCTTAAGAGAAAAATATTTTAAAAAATTAAATAAATATGAACCAAAAATTGCAAATCATCAACATAATCGCCATACTAAAAATCCTAAAATCGACTACAACCAAGAAAACAGCAACTGAAAATCATAAAACTTCAACTACAGTTACAATAAAAAATATGCATAAAATAAATAAATATCAACAAAAAATTGAAAAATATCAACATAATTGCCAAACTGAAAAATCATAAACATCAACTACAAATAACAAAACATCAATTGAAAATCATAAAACATCAACAAAAAGTAAATTGCCAAATATTTATTCAACCTATATCGCCCAAAAAACTACAAACATCAACTCATATCACCTAAACCTCACCCGAAAAATGAAAAACATCAACATGAGAGGGAAAAAACTACAAACATGAAGTCCTATTACCTAAACCTCACTCGGAAAATGAAAAACATCAACATGATAGGGGAAAAAACTACAAACGTCAATCTATATCATCCGAAAAGATACAAACATAAACTCATATCACCTAAACCTCACCTGGAAAATGAAAAATATCAACATGAGAGGAAAAAAAGCTATAAACATCAACTCATGTCACCCAAAAATCATTAACATCAACTGTGACTAACAAAACATCAACTGAAAATCATAAAATATCATCAAGTTTAAATTATTAAATTAAATATCAACTACAAAGCAGAGAGCTCAATAAACTACACGGAAACATCAAGTACAACTAACAAAACATCAACTGAAAGTCATAAAACGTCAACTACAACGAACAAGACATCAACTAAAAATCATAAAATATCATCAAAAGGTTAAATTATCAAATTAAATATCAACTTTGGTATGTCAAACTAAAAACCATAAATATCAACAACAATTAACAAAACATCGAATGAAAATCATAAAACATCAACACAAACTTAAGTGATATGAGTTGTCATCATGCTTCAATCTTCATAATTATCATCGGGGACTTCATGAACCACCTATTCAACGCACTGCACATTCCACTTGAGTTGGATCAATATCAATCATGTACTCTGAACTTTCAAAGCTAACATTTTGAGCCTTTCCAATATCTTCAATAGTCTGGTCTTCAAAGCATATTACATCCTGACTCTTGACAAGCTAGCTTCTTATCAACCGGACCATAAAGCCTATAGCTAAAGTCATCAAGACCATAACCAATAAAAATACACTGTCTTGCCTTCACATCCAACTTGGACCTTTCATCTTTTGGAATGTGCACAGAAGCTTTGAAACCAAAGATATGAAGATTATCATAGGAAACATCCCTACCAAACAATCTTTATCAGGAACATCATCGTCCAAAGCAACATCAGGAGAAAAATTAATCACATAGGTGGCTATACTCAAAGACTCAGCCCAAAAGAAATTCGGAAACCCCGCCTCTGAAAGCTAGCATCTAACTCTCTCAACCAAGGTTCTATTCATCTTCTCTGCCAAACCATTCAATTGAGGAGTCTTGGGAGGATTTTTCTGATGTCAAATACTATGAATATTACAATAAGAATCAAATGGAACATAATACTCACCACCATTTTCAGAACGAATGACCTTCAACTTCTTTCCAGTTTTCCTCTCCACTAAGGTATGAAACTCCTTGAATTTCTCTCCCATCAGTTAGAAAAACATAATCATTCGAAGATAAAAGAGATAGATGTCTTCTTACCTGTGTAGACCTCCTAAGCTCAACTGTAGGCTTTACAACGACCTCCTTATCAACACTTTCACCATCACAAAAGTGAGGATCATCTCCACCATATTTCTCATCTTCATAATTATCATCGGGAACTTCATGAACCACCTATTCAGCGCGCTGCATATTCCACTTGAGTTGGATCAATATCAATCATGTACTTTAAACTTTCAAAGCTAACCTTTTGAGCCTTTCCAATATCTTCAATATTCTGGTCTTCAAAGCATTTTACATCCTGACTCCTGACAAGCTAGCTTCTTCTTAACCGGACCATAAAGCCTATAGCTAAAGTCATCAAGAGCATAACAAATAAAAATACACCGTCTTGCCTTCACATCCAACTTGGACCTTTCATCTTTTGGAATGTGCACAAAAGCTTTGAAACCAAAGACATGAAGATGATCATAGGAAACATCCCTACCAAACAATCTCTATCAGGAACATTAGAGTCCAAAGCAACATCAGGAGAAAAATTAATCACATAGGCAGTTGTACTCAAAGACTCAGCCCAAAAGAAATTAGGAAATCCCACCTCTGAAATCTAGCATCTAACTCTCTCAACCAAGGTTCTATTCATCCTCTCTGTCAAACCATTCAATTGAGGAGTCTTCAGAGGATTTTTATGATGTCAAATACTATACATATTATAATAAGAATCAAATGGAACATAATACTCACCACCGTTGTCAGAATGAATGACCTTCAACTTCTTTCCAGTTTGCCTCTCCACTAAGGCATGAAACTCCTTGAATTTCACAAGTTGGTCTCAATAAAGATAGGATCAATAACCACTACAACAATGAAGATTAAATAATAATATGAGAAGAAATCACCAAATTTTCCAAGCTACTTAACGAGGACAAATGAGTCACTTCTAGATCTCAAAATCCAATATAAACCTTTCATAATCTAACTACGCGCCATGGGAACACTCTGCCAAAGTTTTAGAAAAATCTAATGGCCCAATTGTGAGAAATTACAGCTCTATCGAAACTGCACACTGGAACTCGAATAGCTTCTTTCACTCACTTTTGTGTCTTTTTATTTCCTCTCTTGTTGTTCCTCCAAACTAAATTCAGAGGTAGCCTCACCCCAAGCAAACCCTACTCAAAAAGTGTTCTAAAATTACCAGAATACCCCCTTTTAGCTTGGGTCAAATTCCACAAATATTTAAGACTTATTTCCTCACATAGGAGGAAAAACCCAGCAATTATCACATGTATTCCACTTCCCCTTTCCTCCTTTTATTTTTGGAGATATCTACCACTTAACATCAAGTTCCATGAGTTCAATACCGTACCCAAGAGAAGTCCCACGAGACATGCAACTACATGTCTGACAAGGCTAGCGGGGCAAAAGACAACAACGTGACTCGGGTGACTAAAGATAAGGCTTCGGATATGGATAAGTGAAAAAAATGAGTCAGCTCAAGCCGGGAAGGATAAGAGCAGTGGCATGATGCAGATGACCAAAGAGCAGGTGAAAAGGATGGTTCATGGGGTGACTGACGTCTTGAAGGATAATCTGGGGATGGGAGAGGAGAATAAGGATGATAAGAATCTACCTGGAGTCACTAGGAAGGACTAATTTTAGATTCTAGAGCTGATGATGCCTTTGTTATTCATTTGTTTGATGTTTGTATTTTTAATGTGTTTTCTGTGTTTTATTTCTGGGTTGATGATGCTTTGGTTGCTTTTGTTGTTTGTTTGATTTTCCTAAATGTTTTGTTTGAGGTGATTCTACTTTGTGTGGACTTGAGAATTGTCATTCCTGGATGTGATGAATAAACCATAGTTCTAAATTTCATTACAAAAGGAAAAAAATATTTGAGTGAAAAGAAGGGAACATGAACAAACAAATTTAAATAGGTTTAAGTATCACTGCTTGCTGGTTCATGCTAGACAACATGAGGGGAATATATATCATTCAAGGGCAAGATACATTTACTAATTTTCTTATATAATTATTGATTAATTATGAATATATATTTTTACACAAAATCTTGTTTTATGCCGACTAAACTTTAGGCATGGATTATTATGCAATTATTATATAACACAAAGTTTTGGGAAAGACCGTCTATCCATAGTCTTACGGAAAGACGAGGTTTAATTAGAAAAATAAAACGGTAATTTTTTTTAGTTGCAATATTAAAAATTTATTATGCAACATGTAGTAGGTAAAAGTTTATGACCCGATTAATGTAACTTGAAAATTTTATCTTCATTTCTTCTAATTTGCAGTTTAAACCATACTTTTTCCATAATTATAGAAAGACCTTCTTTCAAAAGACATACTCATTATATAATCTAATTGGAGTGATTTTTCTAAAAACTGCTCAAAATGTGAAGGGCTTCCTATGTAAATAGAAAAACTTTGGTGTGTGCATATAAGCAAATTCTTGGGAAAGACCGTATTTCCATAGGGTTATGTAAAGATGGAGTTTAATTAGAATAATAAAAAGGTAAAATATTTTTAGTTGCAATATTAAAATTTTACTGTATTACGTGTAGTAGTTATAAAGTTTATTACCCGACTAATATAACTCAAATATTTTATCTTCATTTCTTTTAATTTACCGTTTAAACCTTGGTCTTTGCATAACTTATGAAAACACTGTCTGTCAAGCGTCGGAAACCGCCCAATCTGTGTTGCCCAAACTTCCTAGTCACTTGCCGCTCAGTCAATCAACGTCTGACATTCAGCTACTCATTGCACGCAGCTCCAACGTTGCTAACCAGCTCCACTGCAGCTCCATGGGCAATCTGCTCGTCTGCTCGATGTTCTAGCTTGATTTCCCTGCAAAAGACTATGAAGCCCGCTACGACCTTGACATGAAGAAGGTGTTTCCAGTCGATGCGGTGGGAGTTCTTTCTTTTTGGTTGCTTAATTACTCAAACTCGGATGCAAATGAGGTGGACCTTAAAGCCGAAAATAAATATGGAATGTGTCCTCTAATTATTTTATTTTTTAAAAAATATTTTGTGTCATTATTTTTTCTGTTAGTCCAAATATTAAAAAATAAAAAAGAGGACGCATTCGCTGAATGCGTTCTCAAATAATATTTTTTTGTCATTTTTTTTTCAAGTCAATATTATTTTATATAAAAAAAAGAGAGGACGCATTTGCTAAACCCTAAATAGTATTATAATTTTTTCGAGTTTTATGTTTGTCGAATATTACTAAAAATATAATTTTCTTATAAACTAAAATTTAATAATAAATAATATAATTTCATAATTTTTACAAAATAATAGTTTAATATTAAATATCAATATATATTATTTTCTTATAAAAACTATTAATTTATGTGTATAAATAACAATTATATTTATATATATAACTATTTTATATATTGTAATTGATTACAATTTATATTTATTTTCAAAATAAAAATGATTGTAATTATTATTTGAATAAAATTAATATAAAATTATTTTTTAGTTTTATATGGGTCGAATTTAAATAAAAATATAATTTTTATATAACCCTTTAGCAATATTATTATTACATAATTAATATTATAAATAATAGTAACAATATTCTAATAAAAATATATTATTTTCTTATATAAATAATTTAATTTATAATGTCTGTATTATAAATAATAATTATATTATTTTAAATATAAATATAATTATATTATAAAGTATTTTATAATTAAATTAAACTGTTATTTATTATAAAAATAAAAAATAACAGTATAATGGTTATTTTATTAATAAAAGTATTAAAATATATTGATGTCATAAATAAAACTTCTATTTACACTTTCATTGTTTGATCTTTATGTTAAAAAAAGAAAAATATTATAATTTTTTTGAGTTGTATATGGGTCGAATGTTACTAAAACTTTAATTTTTTATAAATTAAAATTTAATAATAAATAATATTATTTCATAATTTATGCAAAATAATATTTATAATATGAAAATATGAAAATATATTATTTTATTATATAAATCATTAATTTATTAATTTATGTGTTATAAATAACAATTATATATTTTTTATAAATATAACTATTTTATATATTGTAATTGATTACACTTTATATTTATTCAATATAAATATGATATTGTAATTATTATAATATTATTTTTTGAGTTGTATATGGGTCAAATTTAAATAAAAATATAATTTTCAGGTAACTCTTTAGTAATAATATTATTAAACAATTAATATTATATATAATAGTAACAATATTTAAAATTTCCAATTTCCAATTTCTTCTTTGAAGGGGCTAAACGGGGCGGAGGGGTGGGTTGGGAAGGGTAATATAGACAATTTCTTCCTTGGAAAAAAGCCCCAGCCATTTCTCTCTCTGCAGGTCTGGCTGGGACCACTGTTGGTGTTGTGTGTGTATGCTTTGTGTGTTTGTTATCTATTGTGATGTGTGTTGTGTGTATTGCGATGTGTGAGTAAATGGTGATAGTTTGGGTTATATATGTCAGATTATTATGTGTCAAAATTTGATGATTGAGGTATGTGGAAAACTGGATGTAAAAAAGATACATTGTCAGTTTTAGCTAAGATGTCATTTGAGATGGCCTCCGAGTTCCTATAAGAAGCTGAATCTTTTGGGGTAGCTGATGACTTAGAATTTTCTTAGGCTTGCCAGTAAAGATAGGAACATGGATGTTCTACTTGGTGCAGAAATTTGAAATATGAGAAGCTCCAGGAAAAGCTGAAATAACATAAAATGTGTTGTGTGTAATGCTTTGTTTGTGTGACTTGTGTTTATCTTTCTTTATTACGTGTGCAATTATAGTATGTGAAAATAATTCCAATCCCATATAATATTTAGAAAGGGAAGCTACGTTCTTACTGATTTATTAGTTTGATGACAAAGTGTATACTTTCAGTTTTATTTAAAGTATCATTTAAAATAACTTGTTTCTTAAAAGTGCATATTGTTTTAATGGCGGAGATAAATTTGGTCTTTCTAAATAATTTTGAATTTGTTAGAAAACGTGAATATGATGAGTGACCTTTCTGGAATCGACTCAGGACCGAGGACGACCAACTCGGAATCGGCTCAGGACCGAGTCGACTCAACTCAGTTACGAGTCAACATCGGGTCGACTCAACTCGGGTCAAATAGAGCCGAGTTTATTTCCGGAGATAGAAGGGTATGAGGGGGTATTTCTCCATTTTTATTTTATTTTTCTACTTTTCATTTTGTATTTTCAGGTGAGAGGCTTTTTATTATTTATTATTTTATTGTATTGTATTTTTTAAAAAAAGGGGTTAGAAATCATAAGGGTTTTTTATATTTTGGTATTAAATAAGTATTCTCTCTGTCAATGCTTATTTTGCCGACAGCCTGAGTCGGTATTGATTGGTTTCAAATTTGATAACAAAAGAGACAAAAGGAGAAATCCAAGTTAGAGTCGTTTAAACAACGGACTTTTGGTGATACTGTTTCAAGGGATTTAAATCAGATTTGTAGATTTCGGTCTATTAGCGTGCTTACATTAATTACATTGTTAAGTCGATTTAATTGATTTTTACGTCCTTTTGGAGCCAAGTTAGAGTGAACTCTACGTATTATAAGTAATTTTTATACACTTTTAGAAAATATTTTTGGTAATTCAAACGACTGGTTTCAATCTCCTAATTTAGGAAAAGGATTTTACGGGTTAAATGGAGATGAACCAGATGTTTAGTTGGGGAGATTTAATTACTTCGTTTGGATTGCTTTAAATGTTTGATCAGATGTGTGGACACTTAACGTGCGTATTATTTGATACTCCAGTGTTTTGATTCTGATGGTAGTCTCGAGTCGATATTATTGTGAATACAGTATGACAACACAGTGTTAACCGCTTATTATTGGGGCTCCTTTCTCATTGTCATATAAGCTTTACGCTTTGTATTGTAATGTTGATTAGGGCTTATGTGTAACCCTCTTTCAGCCACTGAGAGCGTAGACTAGAATTGTAAAATTATATAACGCCTCAGCGTAATGGGATTATCCCACATCATATGTTGTAGTTGCACATTGTGCAAATTGAAGTTAATAAAAAAGGGAGGGGAACCATATAAACCGGTCTGAGAGACATTTTAATTTTAAAAAATTGATGAGTGACCTTTGACTTTTGAGAGTGGTATTGCGCATGGTAGATTACGTCAATGGTGTTGTGTTTGTTATGTGGTGTTTTAATGATGCCTTTCTATGAGTGATTTTTAGGTGAGAATTTTTCTATGTTTATGATTTCAGTTTGACATTTTGAAGTTGATATTTAATCTGACGACTTAAGTTTTGGTTGACGTTTTATGATTTTCATTTGATGTTTTGTTAGTTGTTGTTGATATTAATGGTTTTTAGTTTGACATACCAAAGTTTATATTTAATTTGATAATTTAACCTTTTGATGATGTTTTATGACATTTAGTTGATGTCTTGTTCGTTGTAGTTGACGTTTTATGATTTTCAGTTGATGTTTTGTTAGTTGTACTTGATGTTTCCGTGTAGTTTATTGAGCTCTCTTCTTTGAAGTTGATATTTAATTTAAAATTTTAAGCTTGGATGATATTTCATGATTTCAGTTGATGTTTTGTTAGTCGTAGTTGATGTTAATGATTTTTGGGTGACATGAGTTGATGTTTGTAGCTTTTTTTTCTCTCATATTGATATTTTTCATTTTCCAGGTGAGGTCTAGGTGATATGAGTTTATGTTTGTATCTTTTCGGATGATATAGATTGATGTTTGTAGTTTTTTCCCCTATCATGTTGATGTTTTTCATTTTTCGGGTGAGGTTTAGGTAATAGGAGTTGATGTTTGTTGTTCCCCCCATGTTGATGATTTTCATTTTCCAGGTGAGTTTAGGTGATATGAGTTGATGTTTGTAGTTTTTGGGCGATATAGGTTGATATTTGTAGTTTTTTAAACAAATATTTGGCAATTTAATTTTTGTTGATGTTTTATGATTTTCAATTTATGTTTTGTTATTTGCAGTTGATATTTATGATTTTCAGTTTGGCAATTATGGTGACATTTTTCAATTTTTTGTTGATATTTATTTATTTTATACATACTTTTTATTGCGATTGTAGTTGAAGTTTTATGATTTTAATTTGTTGTTTTGTTGGTTGTAGGCGATTTTATGATTTTCAGTATGGCGATTATGTTGATGATTTGCAATTTTTGGTTCATATTTATTTAATTTTTTAAAAAACTTTCGGTTACTATTGTAGTTAATGTTTTATGATTTTATGTTGATATTTTTTTCACTGTAGTTGATGTTTATGATTTTCATTTCGACGGTATATTGAATTTTAGTAAAATTTTAAATATATTTTATATTTTTATTTGATATTTTTATTTGCAGATTGCAACATGAGGGAAAATGATGGAAAATATTTTTAGGGAAAAGTCCCTGGAAAAAATTTGGGGAAAGGTTCCTGAAAAAATATTTGAGATATGTCCAACAGTTAGAATAGAGAAATATCACTGCTTAAAGTTTAGACTGCTTAAGAGGAGATCATCTCCATATTTTAATATTTTATTAGTATATTATTTATAATTGATATTTTTTACAATATTAGAAATGTAGAGAAATTTATATATTATTAACAAATGTGAAAAAGAAATTTTAAAAACTAATCTATAAAAAATTGCTGAAAAGTGATCGGTAAGAAAATGTTGAAAAGTAATATGTATATGTGAGCCAATGAAATATTATTATCTTCACAGGTAACCTAATAAAAATTTATATCTGTATACGTGGCTCAATGAAGCATTATCGATCAATGTATGGTTTAAAATGAATTTGTAAGTTTTCATATTAACATCAAATTAAATTTCGAAATGCTAAAACTCTCTGATTCTCATAGACGTTGTAAAAATCACTGGCAAGAGATACG
>JAULKM010101182.1:0-10257 GCA_032355605.1 Rubia tinctorum | reverse complement strand
TTCTAGATCTCTTGTAATTAACCTAAGATTTCCTTCTTCGGTATGGCACGAGGAGCCAAATATAGCCTCAATCTATTTAAAAAAGAGAGTAAAATTGTATTATTAAATTTCACATTTAATATATTTTGTTAGGTAAATTTATTTGAATTAATTATTAAATGTAGAATTGATGAGTATGATAGATAATCAAGTGGGGTCCATGGAGTGGTTTCTAAGTGGTTTAAACTACTGTGGAAAAAAATGGAGTGATTTAGTTGTGGTTTGAATTGTTGGGGTGGAGGAGAGAAATTAATTATTTCATAAACTGAAATTATAAGAGTGAGTTGGGAGTGGTTTTACCATTTTACATAGTATTAATGCAAACCCAGGCTAGTATTTATATATGGCATTTGTGCCTTCTTGTGCGTGACTTTCATCCAAGGAATGCAAGGCGTAAAAGCAGGTTTATAATCGTGGTGATGGGTTGGTTTCTTCGGATTAAATTCTGAAGAAACCAATCTCTTTTACAAAACATAATAATAATATATAATATTTAAAAAAGATGGAGTATGAAAATTGAGGTGCTTGGATTACATCGTGATGGAATTCCGGTAAATTTAAAAGGAGTTTGTCTTTTGTAAGGTGAGTGTTTTAATCGTTCTAGCACGAATTGAATTAAAAAGTGGGTATTGCATGCTATATTATGTTTATTTGTTTCAAAATGTATTATTTGGAAATTTTAGATTCGGCATATAATATTGTGTTAATATTGTGATTGTCACTGTTAATTATTTTGTTTTTATAGTAATTAAGTACGGTGTGTACTCTATCGCACTGTGCTTAATTATTGTGAAATTATGTGAATTTAATTATTATGATATTATATGTTGATAACCGACTTGTACTTTATCTTGTCGTGTCAAAATTGGATTACGTGCTACCTAATTACTTGTTTATGTTTATCGGGGTCCCCGACGCGATTGGAGTTTTGTCTAGAATGATGGCAAGTGGTATTGATCGGACTGTACGACCAGATCGGCTACTCGTGGCGTTTATGGTATGGTAGCATAACCATCTAGTAATGATACGAGCTTGTAACTGAACATATTGGGCAAGGTTAACGAATATGGTTTCCTAGATCTGATAGCCTTCGGACACTGCTAAAAAGGTTATGCCTTGTATGTTAGTCAGAGTTGTCGTATAGGCCCTTGACTGCAACTTGGCATAAATCATCGGTATCCTTTTAGTATGTGTTAGGATTTATGTAGATATTTATTTTATGTGATCACTAAAACTCCACTTAGTAAATAAAACATCACTAAGCAATGAACTTATGCTACTTTAAATAACCCTAACAGGTGCAGCCGAGAAGATATAGTGAGAGCTCCTGTGCAAAGCCTTTAGTTCATTTGGAGATAGGATCCTGGATGAGGTTTTGAAACCAGTTTAGAATTTTTATTTTTAATTTATTGAAATACTTATTGTAAGAGTTTCATTGTAATAGTAAGTTAGGTTTTGAATTCTGAAATTGCTTCCGCATAATATTTATCGCTCGTAATACATGCAAGTAAGTATTTATCGCTCGTAATACATGCAAGTAAGTATTTATTGCTCGTAATACATGCAAGTAAGTAATCTGATTAGTTGGATTCTTAGTAACACACTCAAGTCCGACCTTGCACTTGCCTTGAGCAAGTTGGTCGTGGATTTGGGGCGTTGCAGATATGGTATCAAAGCTTTCCACAAATCAAATAAAGGCTAAACCAAAACATACCTAAATAAAAGATTCCACTTAAACTTAATAGGTTATAAACACTACTTCAAAATTTCTCCTAAATTGTCATACTAACAATAATTTTTAGTTGACAACTGACGTATAGGAACTGTTTGAGTAAGAATTTAGGGAACATATTAAGGGGAAGTGATATAAAAGTAAAATCATTGATCCTTACTCCCTAGGAAAAACATTAGATTTTTTAAAAATAAAATTATAATATTCAAGTGAATAAAAAGCAAAGACGATGTATCAAAACTAATTCATTAGAGATTACTGGATTAAAATATAAAATCGGATTTAAAATGAAACTAAGGAAGTGACCTTTTATTGGAATTGAGAAAACCTTTGACTCGCTTGGGGATGGTCAGCCCAAAGTTTGAATCAGATTCTTAGTTTAAATTGAAAGGTTCTAAATAATATTAATAAACCCCAAAAACAAGACAATAAAGTAATAATCATAATACATATAGTCCAGGATAAGGTTACTATTTAATAACCAACATGATAAGATTAGGTAGTCAAATCTAAATTTGTATATCAACCAGGTGTCCTACCAATATTTGGGTAGTGTAAACCTCAGTTAGAAAGCAAGAGAAATAAATCACTAGGATCCTTAACTAAGACAAAGTCGTGAGAAGATGAAGAAGGATGTGTTACATGCATACTAACGGAAAAGAGGCTAGAGCCAACGCAGTTACTGCGGAACCCGATAAGGAATACGAAGACATAGGAACTAGAGTTGGGAATTTAGAATGCCCAGAAATTAAGTCAGATTTGCGTAGGCACTTGTCAGTAAACCGTAGGTGATCAGTCGAGCAAGGTTAGAGGCACATTAATAGAGCACTAGAAGTAAGTGAACAAATTTTAATGTTCTCCAGATTGACCTTACGAATTGGTCATTCTATGTACAAAAAGAGATGTAAACTATGACTCCACTGAAAGATCTAGGGTTGGTTGAGAATAGAATCCAAAGAGACTATAGTGGTAGAATATAACTTTTGTAAGAGGTAATTGCAGGTCCCGGGAATTTATACCATGTGTTGATAATGCAAGATAGGTATAATAATCCAATGTTAGATCAGAGAGAAATCGATGTTCAACGGCAGGTTAATTGACGAAGTAGACAAAATTTAGGTGGAAACAATAACTCGAACCATCTGGCACTAAGATATACAGATGAGGGGCAAGTGAGTTTTTCTATATTGCAGCTGGAAGGGGTTTAGCCCCAACCTTAGAGCATAAGCTGTAATCCGAGTATTTATATCGATCAGGAGAAATCATCTCAAGTCCATTGCACGTACTGTGAGAAAATAAGGAGTGAAAAGAAGGAATACTGGAATGAGGCTGATAAATGTATATAATATAGAAGTTTGGAGCACTACATGTCAGCGTGCTTGATACCTCAGTTGATTTACTTATCCAAACCTTTGGTTACAAAGGTTGGTGATCAACCCTGCTCTAAATGATGGAACCAGTGAAAGTGGTAGGCCAAATGTGCATCATGTTTACACCTTAAAGAATAAGACCCAATTCGATCAAGGTCATTGGAGGTACCCTCTATATCTTAGGTAAACCAGCTAAGGTTTGGTGGATCCTAGTGTCTCCCATTTGCAAGTTATTTCTTTCTTGAAAACATGAATGATAAGATAGAGAACCTACTCTATAAGTTAGAAGATAGTATTCCCACAAATGATGCTAAAACCCTAAATGGTCATGTTACCAGTAATCTTAATTACTCTACCTTTATGAAGATGTGAAGTTATACTCGGTATGGACTGGTGTGCTAAAAACCATGCCCATTTATTGTACGAAGGAAGTTAAGGTATGTCATGTAGACGCAGGACGAAAAAGGTCATCCTCATTCATAATTGTTGGCTCCAAAAACCGATAGATTATTTATAATGGTGAAACCTGAATGTTAGTTTATATAATGATTAAATCAGCAGATCAAGTGAAAGGGGGAAAATATAATTGTAGTTACAAACTTCCCTAAGGAACTTAGCAGTTTTCCTTCGAAAAAGGACACTAAGATTACCATTGAGGTACTAGGAGTCACTCCAGCTCTGGAACTCCTTATCGCATGACACCACTAGGATTACATGAATTGAAAGTACAACTTGAGGAGTTGTTAACTCGGGGTATCATCCAACCGAGTACATCACCTTGGGGAACCTCATTCTTGCCGATTAAGATGAAATGTGATCTCCAAGGATGGGTAAAAATTATCGAGTCCTGAATAATGTGACTATTATAAGCAAGTACTCTCCCCCACCATTGGGGAGTTGTTTAATCAGCTTCGAGGAAAATTTGTATTTTACCAAACTAGATCTATGACCTAGGTACGACCCATTTGTGGGTTGAGGAAAGATGATATACCAAAGACATTCTTTAATCCTGGGTAGGTTCATTACGAATTCCTGATGATGACGGATGAAGTTTCCAACACGCCAGCTACATTCACTGATATTATGCGTCGAGTGTTTGGTTGTACTTGGTTAAGTTGTTGTCATTGATGAAATCTTGGTCCAACTAAAGTCTCGTACGGATAATGAGTTACTTGTGAAGAATGACTTACAGCTAAATGAGGAATATGAGTTGTACGTCGGGTTTAACGAGTGTGAATTAAGGCTAAACCAAGTAAACATTTTAGGACATGTGATTAGTAAGGAAGGGATATTGGTAGATTCCTCTAAGGTCGAAACCATCCTAAGTTGAAAGGTATTTTTAGGAAAGATAAATGATAGTATTTTTAGGTGTTTGGATTAACTAGTGATGGAGTTCCGGTAAATTTAAAAGAAGTCTGCCTTTTTCTAAAGTGTATATTCATCGCCCTATCATGAATTTAATTTTAAAATGGATATTATATGCTATGTTATATTTATTGCTTTAAATGTGTTATTTGGAAATTTTAGATTAGGCATATTGTGTTACTATTGTGATTATTACTGTTAATTATTTTGTTTTTATAGTAATTAAGTATGGTGTGAAATTTATCACACCGTGCTTAATTATTGTGAAATCATGTGAATTTAATTATTGTGATACTATATTTGGATGACCGGATCGTACGACTAAATCGGTTACTCATGGTGTTTCTAGTATGCTATAGCATAACCATCTGGTACTGATACAAGCTCGTAACTGAACATATTGGCCATGGTTGACGAATATAGATTCCTGGATCTGATAGCATTCGGGCACTATTGAAAAGGTTATGCCATGTATGTTAGTCAGAGTTGCCATACTGGCACTTGACTGCAACTTGGCATAAACCACCCGTATCCTTTTACTATCTGCTAGAATTTATGTCGCTGTTTACTTTATGTGATCACTAAAACTCTATTTGGTAAATACTGGCGATGGAACCTCACTAAGAAAGGAGCTTACCCTAGTTTAAACAACCCTAACAAGTGTAGCCGAGCAGATAGAGTGAAAGCTCTTGTGCGAAGCCTTTACTTCATTTGAGGATAGGATCCTGGATAAGCTTTTGAAGCTAGAAACCAGTTTAGAAATTTTATCGTTAAACCATGTAAAATACTTATTATAAGACTTTCATTGTAATAGTAAGTTAGGTTTTGAATTCTAAAATCGCTTACGCATAATTTGTATTACTCGTTACTACATGTACGTAATCTAATCAGTTGGACTCTTAGTAACACACTCAGGTCCAACCTTGCACTTGCGTTGAGAAAGTTGGTCATGGATGTGGGGTGGTACACCCCTCATGGTTCATTTTTCCGCAGTACGTGTACTGAACTCGAGGTGCTTCCCTTGGACCACTATTAAAACTAGATCCACGGATTTTGCTTCATAGTCGGGGTTCATCCTTTCTAGGGGCATTGTCTACCCCCTAGAGTTTAAACCCTGCGTACCAGAGTTATATATCGATTGAGATCTCACATTCGCCCATCTTTCCTGGTGCATGGAACAAAAGGCATTCTTGGTTTCCTCCACTCTACAAGCCGATTCAATGGTTGAAGCATTGTTACTTTTATACGTCGAGGCTAAGGCGTCCCTCAATTCAAACCTCAATCCTCGGACGATCCTTCTTTTTCTCTTATCATATGTGGAGAGTGGTTTCTCTGCGAACTTAAAGATTTCGGAAAACATTGCTTCATACTCTGCCAAGCTCATTGCACATTGCTTCTAGTTTATAAATTATGCCTCCTTCCTTTCTATAAGTAGAGGTGGAATGTACTTCATCTTAAACTCCTTCTCGAATTTTTCCTTTGGTTCGCAGGGTTTCTTCTATTTCCCACTTTCTTTTGTATTATTTTCCACCAATCCTGGGTGGATCCTTCAAACTAAAATATAGAAAAATTCACCTTTTGTCTCATCCGTGTATCCTAGGAATCAGAAGGTTCAAGTCATTATTTCGATCCACTTATCAGCGACTTCGTCACCTGGGTCGCCGTTGAACCTGGGGGATGAAACTTTTGGAACTGTTTAAGACAATATCTTCTGTTGCTGGTGTCTAACCTCGATTCCTTAAAGGAAATCAAGATTAGTTTTCCCTTTTGTTCCCCCGTTTTAGTATTTCAGTAACTTGACCTGGGAAAAACTCCATTCCGCTGGGTGGAGGCTATCGTCTAGTTAACGGGTTCAAGCTTCTATCTTGTTCTTCTTCATTAGAGCTACATGAAATGAGTTAGGTCAATAGGCTTAACCCAAATAGAGGCTAAAGGATTTATCATTCAAAATTTATTTTCTCTAGAGTCTTTTAGTTAAGGTAAGTTTTAATTTCCCTTTACTTGATTTTAGAAGGATCTGATACCACATCTGTAACACCCCAAATTTACAACCAACTTTCTCAATGCAAGTATTAAGTTAAACTTAGGCGTGTTACCAAGAATCCAACGGATAAGATTACTTATATGTAGTAACGAGCAAATGCATATTATAAGGAAGCGATTTTCGAAATCCAAAATCTACCTGACCATTACAATGAAAGCTTTATGTCAATCATTTTACATACATAAGACAAAATGTTCCAAAATGGTCCGACCAGGATCCTTTCTCAAAAGAAGTAAAGGCATCACTGTTCTTCTCTGTAATCGTTCAACTACACCTAGGGTAAGCTCCTTGATTAGTGAGGTTCTATCGCCAAATTTTACCAAGTAAAATTTAGTGATCACATAATGAAAATAGAAACATAAAACCTAGCACATAGTAAAAGGATTGGTGTGTTTATGCCAAGATAGAGTTAAGTTCCTATATGGCCATTGTGATCGACATCAGTGCATAAACCCTTCAGTGGTGCCCAGAGGCTATCAGGTCCAGAAACCCATACTCATCAACCATGCCCAATATATTCAGTTATAAGCTCCTATCAGAAAACTATATGGTTATGCTAGCATACGGAAACACCACGAGTAGCCGATCAATCATACGGCCAGTCGATTTATACAAACATACCGAGTAGCATATCGATCATACGGTCCCATCAATTTAGAATATGCAAATTTAAATTCCACAAGTGGCTGATCGATCGAACATCCCTGTCGATTTAGATCAACCATAACAAGTAGTCGGTCGATTATAAGGTTTCATCGATTTAGATCAAGCATACCAAAATTCCACGAGCAGCTGATAGATCGTACAGTCCTATTGGTTTAGATCAAGCATATCAAAATTTCCATTTGTAGACGATAGATCATACGGTCTCATCAATTTAGATCAAGCATACCGAGTAACCGATCGATCCTACAGTCACATCGGTTAAGATCAAACTACAATCGCGTCAAGTAATCAAGTTGCACACAATTAAATTTGACTCGCATGATAAGGTACAAACCAGTTATTCACATATAATCTCACAATAATTTAGTTCATATAATGTCACAATAATTAAACATGATGTAATAAAATATATGCCGTACTTATTATTAAAATAAAATAGTTAACAATAATAATCACAGTATTAACATAGTATGGCATGACATGCGATAACATGACATCAAAATACCTAAGCCCGCACGGTATCACAATAATTAAGCATGGTGCGATAAAATACACGCCGCATTTAATTATTATGAAAATATAATTATTAAAAATAATAAACACAATATTAACTTATTATCTTATGCATAGTCTAAAATTTTCATATAACACATTTAAATAAATAATTATATTATGACATGCGATAACATGACATCACAATACCTAATTTCACACAGTATCACAAGAATTAAGCATGTTGAGATAAAATATGTGCCGTATGAAAATAAAATAATTAACAATAATAAAAACAATATTAATATAACATGTCATGCATAGTATAAAATTTTCAAACAATAAATTTAAATCAATAAGCATAGTATGATATTCGATAATCACTTTTCAATGCATTTCGTGATAGTGCGATAAAAAATAGCTGAGGATGATTACCAACTAGGAGGACTGGTGTTTGGAGAGCCGAAGGCTACTGAATTGATCAGTTGGTGAGTTTGTTAATCATCTAATAATTAATCTGCTCATGGTTTCACATATTTATTGGGGTGAAATGCTTGCTTAATTTGGTTCTCTCCTTCATGACACGAAACATGCACGTGTCCTTATAGGAATTTACCATGATGCTTATGCATCTTTATTTTAATCTAATTCTGGTTGTGATAAAAAAACACACAAAGATTTATTTTAATCAGTCTAAACTTTAGGTTGAATCTGTTATGTAATTAATATAAATCTTAATTTGGAATGGGGTTTTTCTTTGAATACAATAATAAATCTAGGGATCTCCTGTGCAATTATTAAATAACTATAAGAACCCAGAATTTTTATTTTTTTTCATTTTTTCACTCCTCCGATCAACGATCGGTAACCACTCCTATCCTGATTCTGCACCACCACTTTGCTGCCACTTTTCTCCTTCTTCCACCGGCGTCGCGGTGGAGTTAGGGCGACCGCTGGCGAATCTTCTTTTTCCACCGGCGACACCGCCGCTCCACCGTTTCAACAATTGTCGGCTAATATCAACCGATATTCAACTGAGGATCGAGGTTGTCAACAGCCTCGCAACGATCTGAGCTTTTTATTCACCGTTTATGCAATCGTCGTTTCTACAATCGCCGTTTTTGAAATCGCCGACGAATCTCAACTACCTCGCCTCGCAACGATCTTAGCCTTTAAACTTCTTCCACGGCTCTGCAACGGCGAGGCATCAACATCGAGTCCGGGGTGGAGCAAGGGCGATGACGACGGCACTACGGTTTGCAGATGGCGATGCTACGGTGTTGTTGTTTCTTCCGTCAGGCGAGATCCAAGCGCTCACTGAAGAAGATGACTAGCGTGTGCAATCACGCACTGGGGGCAGACAATGGCGAACAACGACAAAGACGACGACGGTAGACGATGGAGACGGCGGTTGACGACGACGGAGATGGCGGTTGACAGCGACGGACAAGGTATAGCATACGAGAGGTGAGGTTTAATTTTGTCCCTTTTTCCGTAGAGATAAACGGAGTTTTTATATTTCTTGACTGAGTCTATTCGCACTAAAGCTTCTTTGGTCCGGTGGTTAGGACTTTGAATGTTGTTGCTTGAGGTCTGGAGTTCGAAACTACTTGCTAGAGGTTTCATTTTGAAGAATTTATGTTCTTGAGACACATGCTCAGTTTTAATATTTATTTGACTGAGTTTACTATCAGCAAAGGTTGTTTGGTCCAATGATTAGCACTATTGCTCTTGAGGTTGAGGTCGTGAGTTCGAATCTTCTTGTGACCTTTATTTTGAAGATTTTATGTTCTTGATGTATATGTTGAGGTTTAATATTATTTGACTGAATTTATGTTCA
This sequence comes from Rubia tinctorum, assembly GCA_032355605.1. Classification (NCBI taxonomy): domain Eukaryota; kingdom Viridiplantae; phylum Streptophyta; class Magnoliopsida; order Gentianales; family Rubiaceae; genus Rubia; species Rubia tinctorum. The sequence continues at coordinate 709 of JAULKM010101182.1, read as the reverse complement.
ATAAGAAGTTTTTCTATAGTGGTTATTGATTTATGTTTTGAGGTTAGTGATCTGGGCTCAAATCCCACCAGGTCCTTTTTTGAATAATTTTTATTCTTGAGGTACTGTAATTTTTTGCAGATGTTTGTAGTTTTTTTCCTCTTATGTTGATATTTTTTCAGTATTCGTGTGAAATTTACTTGATATGAGTTGATGTTTGTCCTTTTTTGGTTGATATGGATTGATATTTGCAGTTTTTTCTCACATGATGTTTTTCATTTTTTGGCTGAGGTTTTGGTAATAGGAGTTGATGTTTGTAGTGTTATTTTTCTAATGATGATGTTTTTCATTTTTCGAATGAGATTCAGGTATTAGCAGCCGATGTTTGTACCTTTTTAGTGATATAGGTTGATATTTGTAATTTTTTTATTAAAAAATTGTTGACGTTTTATGACTTTTTGAGTGAATATATACTTTTGAGGTACCGTAGTTTTTTTGTAGATGTTTTTGTTTTTTTCTCATATTGATGTTTTTCATTTTCTAGATGATTTTTAGTTTATATGAGTCGGTTTTTTTGTAGTTTTTTTGGTTATATGGGTTGATATTTTTTTCTTTTTTTCTCTAATGTAGATGTTTTTCATTTTCTGGGAGAATTTAGGTGATAGGAATTGATGTTTTTAGTTTTTGGTTGATATTAGTTGATTTTTGTAGTTTCTATTAAAAATTTGAT
>JAULKM010101181.1:0-10257 GCA_032355605.1 Rubia tinctorum | reverse complement strand
GACCGAGGAAGACAAGATGAGAGAATATCAGGCAGCAGCAAGACGCCTTGATAGTTCCACATTGGTGTGTTTACTTAGATGCTTTTTTTTGTTGTTCAAAACTATTGTAGTGATATTCTGTTTGCTGCTTTGTTCCACAATTATCCATTGTTTTATCTTTTTAAAACTACATTGTTTTTTCCTTTTCATTACCGATGATTTAATAGACTTTCTTTTTGGCCTATGCCCAAACCAAATATGCTACCTACTGAAAACCTGTTACTTTTCCAAGTTATACATGAATCAAAAGTATAGAAGTTAATGCCTATGTTCTTTCTTTTATTTGGTGTAACTTACTAGCAATATTCAGGTCCTGCGTAAATTCACTCTGTCGGAAGAAGAAGTGCGTGACCCTGTAACCAAGGATGAAATTGTTGCTGAGGTATGTTTATGTCCTACTCTGAAGTCTTCTTTATTCACTTTCCTTGCATTTTGTTTGCCTTTTTAGGCAACCCCATGTGGGGATAAAGGTTAGTTATTGTGTCTCTACCAGTTTGTAGTTTGTGAATATGGATGTGGTGCAGGTCTGGTCATGTTTATAATGAAGACTGTAAGGTTTGCTCTGCCTTTTTAGTGCAAGTGTTCAGCTACATTTTGTATTTTGTTTGCATGTTCCCTTCATATATTTTCTAATATCAATTCTTTTGTGCAGATGACTGTCTTACTCTGTTTACCTTCTAGTGTGTACTTGCCTTTTAGTTTCAACTGGATAGTCATAATATGCAAGTTAACATGGTCTTAGGTTTATCCTTATAATTTTGTTTTTGGTTGTTTATGGATCATAAATGTTTTAATGAGTGGAAATAGAAGCACAGATCATAGGGGAATCAGTTTGTTGGTTATATTAGCTGCCAACTATTATCCCTTTGGCCCTTGGTCCCCTCTGATTTCACCATCAGTTGGAAGATTGTGAATGGAGACCTCATGAATGAAGCTGGCTTTGGAACTTAACCTACATTAAATTTTATTCTAACAAAAGTCACGTTTTTTATGCGTAAGGGACCTGATTTACTTGATGATGTAGCTATAGGATGGGTGGATAAGAATTATACGTTATGAAAGAAAGGAAAACACTTTCTGGTGTAAAGAGGAGAAAGTAGTTAATGAGCATATGAGGAGTTTTTAGGTTTTGATATTATTATTATGGTTTTTTTAATAAAAGAAATCAGAACCGTCATGGTGATGGGATTTTGAAGGGTACCCTCCCTTCTATTAATTCTAATGGGCAAGAACGCCTTTCACATGAAGGCGATTGATGTTATTGATCTTACACAAATAGATGAGGTAGATACAGAAACATGGTGCATATCTCTTGTGGTTATTTTGGACTACACAATAAGATTTCGACTGGTGTAGCTTTTTCTAACCACTGCCTGGCCCGACCCGTTCCGACCAATAAAAGCACAGGCTATAGGGAAAGTCTGTTTTGTGTAGGAAATGGGAATACAGTTTTTTGGTGAAGTTCAGGCTATAAACAGTCGGTAAGTTCTCCTGTTTGGTGGACATCTATAAAAGTCTAGTGTTAACTGTTATTTTTTAACTGTGATTGACATGTCTAAGATGGTTTTGGCACTGGTGCTAGTTAACTTGTAATTTTGAAAGTAAATTTGTTCTTATGAGCTGCATCTGATATCTCTGTAAACGTGTAACCGTGAAATGCATTATTGATCCTGTTTGATGCCATATTAGGTCGCAAGACAGCTCTCGGTACGCATAGAACCTCAAAATTTGTATCTTCCAACTCCACTGACAAGTTTCGGGGAGTTCGAGGTGCCACTTCGGCTACCAAGGTCCATCCCTTTGCCAGATGGGAAGCTGCAATGGGGTCTCAATGTCAAAATTCGCAGAAAATGAAGCAACTACTGTTAGTGTCTTCAATATTTAAAGAAAAATAAGTTACAGTGTACTATTAGGTAATTTTGGATTCAATTCTTGGTAAATTAGCATCCCTAGACGCTTATCTCCGTGTCCGATGTATTGGTTATTGTTTGGTTTGGTTTAGTCGGATTCTTGAGCTCACAATCGTCCAAGGACACTGTTTCCAAGCCTTCTTCGTCGCCAGATTTTGGAATGTCCTCTCCTGTCTGCACTCGTTTTGTTTTTCTGTAAGTTTTCCATGGAAGCAATTCATATACTTGGTTGTTAAAAACAGTCTGTAGAATGTAAAACGTGAGATGGACAGATGTAGTGAATAAAGTCAAAATTGTGGCGAGTATCTAATTATATTTTGGTTTGACAGCATTATCGAAATCGAAAACTAGTTTTTATATAAATAAATGAAAGAAATTCAATACTAAATCATACTCCTCTGACCAGAATAAAATCGCACAATTATTTTTGTCTTGATCTTATATGGAAATTCATGTGGTAGAGAATATATGTGTAAAAGTAAGGTTATTTTGGGAATGCAGTGAAATCAGTTTGAAAGTTGTTGAAATTAAATAGAATAATAAGAAAGTTTTTTTTTCTCAAAAATAAAATAGTAATGAAATCACAAAAGTACTCCCTCAGTCCCAGGGGAATCTGCAGAGAAAATTTCTCTGCAAATTTTCCCTGGTGAAAAGACCAATATGCCATTGCCTTCTTCACTTATTTTCTATCTTCTCTTGCTGCTTCTCCGCCTCCTCTTACTGCAGCTCACATCTCCTCCTCCTCCGTCGCTCACATCTTTTCCTCCTCCGCCACCTCCTCTCTCATCCTTTCGTAGCCTCTCTCTGCCTCACCGCTCCTCCTCTCTCCCGCCATTTCCTTTTGAAAACCATCCTCTCGCCGCCTCTCTCACGCGACCTCCTCTCTCATCGCTAAAAACCACTTTGAAAACCCTCCCACCGGGCCTCCTCATTTCCCTCTGAAAAACCTCCATTCGTCACAAGCGACTAGCTCGTGCAAGCTCAAGCCACCGCCTCTCTCTAGTTGTAGGTGGGGATAAGTTAGGGTTCTGGCTAAACAAAGATTGGGGTTGGGGGAAGGGCTTTGATAGCAGGTGGGCTCCGACGAATAAAGATTGGGGGTTTGAAGGTGACACATATCATATTGGGGGTGGGGGAGTTTAGGATTTGAAGATTTTTTATGATAAAATGTGTAAAAGGGGCGGAGGAAAAGGAGCAGAGGAAGTAGGGTGGAGGAAAGTTAGGGTTCCGACATGAGACTGTTGGCGGAGGAATTGGGACTGTCGCCTGAGGATAGGGTGGAGGAAATGGGGCTTTGAAGGAAATGGGTAGAGTTAATGTGGTGACGTGCATATTGGGTGGGGGTGTGTAAAATCTTAATTTAATAAGGTTAATTATGTCTTATTGCATGTTGAATACTTTCTTAAAAGGAAAGTGTGCAGATTTGCCGGGATGTTTAAAAAGGAAAATGTGCAGATTCCCTTTGTACAGAGGGAGTAACAATTCAGAAATGTTCCCTTATTCATTCTTCCAGTAGCAGGAATACTATCTACTAGAATATACTGCTCTATGTTGATCTGCAACTTCTTCATTATGGGTAGAGGTGGCAATTGGGCAGGATCAGGGAGAAATGAGACGAAAAATTAATAAATGAATAATTAATAAGATCGGATATTTTCTACCCATTAGGTTTTGGGATTGAATGGGATGGAAATGATTATGTTAATGGGAAATCTTAATCCCAATGGATTCCAAATTATATTATTCTAATGGAACCCATCAAATACCCAATAATTTCCTATTAAATTTCCAATAATTATTTTATATTTAAAAAATATTTTTAAAAAATATTTTTATTTTACTATCCTCATTGAAATAAATAAAATACAAATCAAATCAACTTGTTAAATATACTCCCTCCGTCCCAGAGAAATTGACTCAATTACTTTTGGATCGGTATTTTTATGCAAGATGAGGTGGAAGTGTTGATGAGAAATAAATTAAGGGTATTTTGGTAATGGAAGAGTTGACTAGAAGATTTAATCAACTTTTTGAGGGATAATATAGTAAATGTTTAATCTCATTTATTGCTACTTTAGATAAGAATTGAATTGTGCTAATTTATGTGGGACAGATGAAAATAGAAATTGTGCCAATTTATCTGAGGCAGAGGAAGTATTAATTATAACATTACAAAAAATTGGGTGAGATCATCTCACCCAACCTTATGGTGAGACCAGGAGTTCTCTAAGAAATTTTAATAGTTTTAGGGACTTAAAAGATAATAGCATATAAGATATTTATTAAAGGTATTAACTGGATTTTTTTTCATTCGCTCTCTTCAGTCTTCCTTACCTCACCACAACATTAATTAGAGCTGGTTAAAACAACAAAGGTAAACATATTATTGCTGTCCAAAAATTAATATTCTCTTCCGTCTTCCTTACCTCACCACAACAATAATTAGAGCTGTTTAAAACAACAAAGGTAAACAGATTATTGCTGTCCAAAAATGAATACTCTCTTCCGTATTCTTTAAGGAAGAAGGAAGAGAGTATTAATTATTTCTGTTTTTAAATTATTGATGTAGTGAGGTAAGGAAGACGGAAGAGAGTATTAATTATTGATGTCCAAAAATTTCATTTGGATCTATTTACCTTTACCTTTGTTGTTTTAAATTTTTCTTCATGTGTTTATGCAATTATTTGGTTATTTAAATTCGTGAAAATTTTGTGCGTTTGGAAGGTGTATTTGATTCATTTTAATGAAATGGTTGAATTTGAGTTAGTTAATCTGTTTATGTGCTTAGTTTACTTATTTTTGTGGTTGGTTAATCTGAATCTTTTCATGTTTTTTGTTTCTGAATATGTATGTAGACAGTTATATTTATCTGTTTACTTTTGGTGTTTCAGTTATTTATCTATGTGTTTATGTGATTACTTTTAAATGTAGATGACGTTACGTGTTTGAGAAAATCTAGTCGATTGCAATCTAAATTGACTAATACATATGGTATGTATAGCTTGTAAGTTTTGTATTTTAAAATCTATGTTTTTTTAACACTTGATTGTATAATTTTCAGGTTTTAAAACTCATCTTAAAGGGAAAAAGAATTAGATAAAACCTACTACAACTGTTATTCAAATATGATGGAATTATATTTTGATTTTGTTGGTTATTACTTGATTTCTATATCTATATTTTGATAATTTCCTCTTTTTTTATAGCCGATATTGTTAAAAAGGTTGTGTAAGAGTGGCAGTGCATCTGGTGTGGATAAGCCAGATAGAGTTGATGGATTTTCTGAGAATGATTGATATATTAATTTGTTGTTTTACTTTTAGTGTATACTGCTTTACTTGCTATATTTATTAAATTATTTATCTTAAATATTTGATGAATTTTTATCTTTTTCATTACTTATTATGTATAATCCTAACCTCTGGCATTTACTATTCCCTTTTAAATTTTGATGTGTTAGTTTCGGTGTTTAGTTTCATTATTTAATATTGTCTAGTTTATTTGTTAATGTGCTTAATCTATTTCTTTAGGTGTTTAATATTTTAGTTTAATTTATATATTAACTGGTTATAGTAAATTTGATTATGCTTTCTTTGGATATTTAATATGTTTGTTTAGGTGTTTCAGTGTTTAATTTTAGTATGAAATATGTTGATATTTTTTTCCCTTTGTATGCTAATGAAGAGCCTCTCATGATTGTCAAGCGTAATTTTGAAGTTGTTACTGCTGATATGTATGAGAGGTTGGATGATGTGGCCGAGGGATTGCGCAACTTGCAACCAAGTGAAAGTATTAGTGAACAAGTTCAAATTCAGCCGGATGATATTAATGATTCACTAGAGTTTTGGAATGAGAAATTATTTGTTATGGTTGATGAATGTGTCAATAATTGGAAGAGAAGGTCACATGACCAACCTCTCCCGTCTTTTAACTTGTTGGATGAAGATGAATTGGCTGGCCAAGAAGGAGTGTCCACAGTTGTGCACCCCCCCAAAAGAGTTTAAGATGTCCGCAAGAACTTGTTGAAAGAGAAAAGTAGATTGAGTTTGTGGTGTGATTTGAATATTTGATTTTGCTGTATTTGAATGATGAATGATTTGGTTTTTGTATGATTGAATGTGTAAATTTCTAGGTTGTTGATTTTATTTTGTTATAGCTGGATTAAAACTTGTAATCTTTTATGATGATTATAATTTTAGTTCAGTTCTAAAATTTATCTTTTTAGTTCCATTGTTTTTACTTTTAGTTTGTTATTAAGGTTTAAAAGTTTGTCTAATAATTGATATTTTGGGATATTAACTTTTTTTCTTCTTCTGACTGTTACTTCATGCGTCGTTCTTTTTATATCCATGTGTTTTAGGTAAATAGTTCGGTTATATAGGTGTTTTGTTTGGTTATTTAGATATTTAGTTCAAACATTAGAAAAATTTTAGCCATGTGTTGTGGTTTATTTTTTTATCCTCATATTTAATTTTCTTATTCTAACATTAGTTCATGTATATTTTGGTTTAGTTTGTTTACTAGAGTCATCAATTTCAATACACTGGTTGCTTGATTTTCATTAGTTTGAATGTTATTTTATTTAACTGAACTGCAGTTGTTAGTTCTAGTGTTCAAAGTATTTGAAGCGCAAAATAAATGATTAGTCTCAGACTTGAACTTAAGTGTAAAAAATAATAATATATTTACAATATAATTGGATCTCATAGGTCTAGACTTGTTGTTTTGATGTATTTGTACCAAAATATTTTGTCTTTAGTTTCTTTATTTGCTTCCATCCATCAATTCTCTTGCTTCTTCATTTTATTTTTGTGGGAGATGGATCTTGGATTGTTGGTGGTTTAGTGATGGAAGATTATGCTACACTTCTTGAATTTTCATGTTCCTTGGTAGTTTTTGAGACAAGAATTTCCTTTACCTTTTCATTATTTTTTTTGAAGTTTTCTTCAAAAAAAATTCCAAATTCCAGCTTTGCATCCTGTTCTCGTAACCACATTTTCCCTAGTTTTTCTTCTTTTCTTCCGAGAGCCCTCTTCAATGATATTTGTTGATGGAAAGTGTGTCGGGTGTTTCATTCTTCACTTTTGTGTTTCCTTGACACGAGTAGATGAAATACTTCTATATGATGTTTCCGTCTTTTTTTACCTCTTCGTGTCGAAGATCGTACCCCAAATCCCAATGCATTTGACTGTTTTTGATAAAAAATCATGAAATTTTGATAGTGTTTTTGCTCTAAAACATGTGAAGCAATATGTGACATCAACTTTCGATAAGTCGCTAAAATTGGAGTGAAAATCTATTTATGCGAACATGTGTCATTTTAGTACCTCATTCCATCAACTATTTTTGTGATTTGTTCATGTATTGTAAGACTTATTTCGCCATTCATAAACAATTATTTAGTTACTGATAAATGTGTACATACATTTCTTCATGTGTTTAAGTGTTTACTTCGTGTCTAAAACAAGTTTCTTCTATTCATGATATCATTTATTTTATGAAAATATCACATGAATTATATAGCAATTTTTATACACTTTATTTCATGTGTTCATGAGGTATGCATTACTTCAGACATTTAAGAAAATTTTACAATGCCAAAATATTTTGAAAATATCTATCTAATCAAATTTCTGACCTTCAACATCACAATATTCCATGTATTTATTGAGTTACATCGTGTATTTAACATATTAGTTCTTAGGCTACAGTAAATTTTAAAAAATCAAAATATTCTCAACAAAATGCACGTAATTGAATTCTATATATTGACGAATCATCTATAAAAGATCGATCATGTCACTTCATCTGTTATTGCAGTTACATCATTTATTTAATGTTTCTTTATACGTTACAGAAAATTTAAAAAGACCTATATTTTCTCAACAAAATGCATATGGCCAAATTTCAAAGCTTGGCGAACTATGCAAAAGAATAGTAACACATTACTTCATGTGTTCGTGCAGTTACACTGTGTGTTCATCATATTACTTCATACGTTTCATCAAATTTAAAAACAACTAAATTTTCTCAAAAAATGGGCATATTAGCTAAATTCAGACCTTGGCCAATCATCTAGCAGAATAATATTACGTTAATTATTGTGTTCATGCGGTTACATCGTGTGTTCGTCATATTACTTCATACGTTTTAGCGAATTTAAAAACACCTAACTTTTCTCAACAAAATGCATATAGCCAAATTTCAGACCTCAGTAAATTATCCAGCTGCATAATAATACATTATTTCATGTGTTCATTCAATTACATAGTATGTTTTACACATTACTTTGAATATTCCAGCAAATTTGAAAAAAAATCAAAATGTTCTTAAGAATATGCATATAATTGAATTCCATATTTTGCAAAAAATATATTAGAATATGAAAATGTTACTTCATGTGTTCATAGCGTTACTTCATGCGTTTAACTGTATATACGCCATCAAACAAAACCTGGATGTAATTTTGTTGAATTTTCTGATTGAACATTTTCGTTGCAATTTCCTCCATACAAAACAATTCATTGCCTTCAATTGCTTCATTTTCCATAATTTATAACAACACCTTAGATCGTAGATTTCAACCATTAATTTCATAAAATTGATATTTCAACCATAAAACTTGGCTATTGTTGATGAAAATTGAGATTTAAAACTATAAATTTCATCTTACCTCAACCATTTCAACGTTGCAGATCGTAGAAGTTTTCAAAACTTCCGCCGCAAAATTCTTCATCTCGTCGAAAATTCAGATGGTAGATGCCAAAATTTGTAGATATGGCCCATTCGCAAATTCAGAGCTTGCTGCGTTAGATCGATCCAGTGATTTGTAATGTAAGATCAGTGATTTTATGATTTTGATGCTTCAACTCTGTGATGTGATTGGATTAATTTTCTTTATTTTGGGGATTTTCTTTCCAGAAAAAGTGGCAAAAAATGGCAGTTGCTTTCTGACATGAATTCTTTCAGCCTCATTTTCTGAAAATTGCAAATTGATCTCATTTTCAGCCCCATTTCTAATAATTATAGCATGGTCTCTCGTCTCATCATTTGCTATGCTGAGACGGTCTGATAGGAAATTTTATCTTTAACATAATCTTGTCTAATAATTAGGCAGTCTAAAATAAAATTGTGTGTTTAAATTGAGTTTAGCAACAATATAATATCAAAATAACACAATTTATAAAATTAATTTAAATTTTACTAAACTAAATTAAATTAAAATAATTAAATTGAACAGGTAGTTCACATTAGGGGGGCCTGCTAGTGAAAAACTTGTGAACAGCTCGGTCAAAACTAGTTTCGAATTTGAATTTGACTGAACTCGAGGTAACCTCGAGCCGAAACCGAACAATTTTTGAACTCGAACTCGAACTCAAACTCAAACTCAAACTCAGCTAATACTGTTCATCATGTTTGTCAAGTTTTTGAGCCAATATATTATATAATATATTATAATGTATACAAAAAATAAAAATATGAGATTTATTATGGTTCGAACTCGAGCTCTTACTTGAACTTGAACAAATTTATTTCACTCGAGATCGAACTCGAGCCACTTTTTTATAGGTTCGATCGAACTCGAGCCGTGCTCGATCTCGTGAAATTTCAAACGAGCTCGAACTCGAAAAAATATTGTTCGAGCTCAGCACAACTTAACTAATATTTTTTGTTAATTTTGTCGAGTTTATCGAGCCAACATATCATATATTCATATTTTTATTTTTATTAAATATAATATAATGTGAATAAATATATGTATATATACATATATATATATATATATATATATATATATATTCATGGTTCAAGTTCGACCTCGAACACAATTTTGAACTAAATTAATTTCACTCGATCTCGAGCTCGAATCATGATTTTACAAGTTTAATCGAAACGAACCGAGATCAAAATATTTTAAACGAGCTGAGCTCATGGTCTAACACCTACATAAGGCGCCATAAGTCGAAATACTGCAATCCCATTCAAAACTTTTCCGACCTCTGTGAATGAGCCAATCAACAAAATTGGTGATAAGATAAATAATACTGATTCCCAGTTCTAGTATCCAAGAGATGACGATGACATATTTAGAATTCTTGTGCGGTCCCATTTTGGCCGAGCTACCATTGAATTTTAGCAGAGGAATCACAGCAAAAAGGTATCTCAAATGAATGAATCATTCAGGCAATGGATATGAGTTGGCCAGCTCCAGAAGGTCTAGCAATAATGGATACTATAAGACTCGGGACGATAGCAATGCACCTTGTTATCACATTTCTCATTCATACCTTGATTTTGAGATTCAGGA
>JAULKM010101180.1:0-10258 GCA_032355605.1 Rubia tinctorum | reverse complement strand
CGATCAACTACAAGCATGAGTAAACTATATAAAGCTAGAACTTGGGGATATTTGCGATATATGACCAAAAATATATTTTGATCCTAGATTCAATCAAATACAAGACGTATAATAATTATGTCACATAGTGTGATCGATAATCAACACTGCACCTTGTCTGTCACACAAGGGTGCTCTCGTTTTCTTCTATCGACACCGCTTTTGTAATTACAGAAGTGAAACAATGGCCTCACCTATTGTGCAGTTCTACTCATTCCCCGTAAAGAATTACATCCCTGACACTTCACTATGAATGCTTCTCCATAGGCCTATAGAGGTAAAAGGAATGACACCTCATGGTGACTCTAGGGTTGTAACGATGACCATTTCAAATTATGCCAACCCTAGTTGCTACTAACTATTGTATCCTCGCCTATTAGGCTCCAGTCAGTTCAATAGTGTACGATCATCAGAGTGGTTCTCATGACCCACGTGCATACATCCACGCGGTCACAAACTCTCACTCCCCCTATTACCCTAGTGACACACCCTAGGAGACAACAATAGTGCACTATACATGATATTAATCTAAGGTGTATGCTAACATAGTATATTGATTATTCTTTTAACAAGAATGTTAGGCACCAGTATACATAATATTCATAAGCATTAAAGGATAGGAAGATCTTAGAATATCACAAAATAACTACCAAGCCATGAATAAAAATTTAAATCCCAAGCTAAAAATAACTCCTCCCTAAGAATTTAACCTAATGAATTCATTAGATTTAATGCCCTTGGGCAAAGCTAGAAGAATTAAACTAAGAGAGAAGAGTTAGCCTCTTTCTCTCTCTCTCTCTCTCTGTGTGTCTTAGGAAAACTAGGAGAGTGAACTAAAACTAATGCCAAACTTATCTAATGCTCAACCCTAGTAGACATAGCTCCCCATATATAGTAAATAGGAATTGGGGGTAAAAAAGGCCCGAAAAGGCAAACAAAATCCAGTTGGCTGCCAAGCACGGGTAGTGAAATAGCACACAACCCATGCAATAGGACACGGGCCCTCAGCTGGGCGTATATCCTCCGGTCTTCTGAGCGCATGACCGTGTGTTTCCTTACTAGCAACTGGCTGGGAACGTCTTATGATAATTTAAATGGCACAGGCCGTGTGATTCCCCGCGGGTCACTAGCTGGAAGCTTGATTTTACCTTTTGATTGTCATGGGTCGTGCAAAACTTTGTGGGCCACCGGCTAGGAGTCAATTTCTTGGCAATTGATGGCGGAGTCATGAAAATCTTGATAGGACATGAGCTGGTCTTAGGATTTTGATCTTCGAGGTACACATGTCATGCAATATGACAAGGCCTGTGCTGCATACTTAGCTACACGAGACCATTGAATGGCACGACCCGTGTAGTTCCTTGCAACACGTTCCATAACCCTTTGGCACCATCCAGATTGGCTGGCATGACCCGTGCAGTATTACACGGCTGTGCCAGTTCTTCACTTCTTAAGCTTAAACTCCTTTCTCTTTTAAGCTCGATTCCATCTATTACCACGTTTTGACTCGTGGTCTTCTGTCTACTACCATCCTTGCGAATGACCTTCTACTATTTACTACCATCCTTGCGAATGGCCTTCTACAATCTACGCTAAAGTGTTTATGAGCAATCTAACAAATAAGCTCACAAAATAAGTTCTAGATGATCGTAAGAACATAACATTCATTAGGTCTATATAAGTCTACAAAAGTAAGAATTTATACAATAAAACCAACAATGGCTATCTAAACCCTTTGTAATGTAAACCCAACTAAACCTAGCAATGAACCAACCAAAACGTAATAACAAATGTGCTAAATCCATTGGTTAACACATGATTTTCGGTTCAGATCATTTCCTCACAAATTCCTTCAAAGAAGAAGAAGAAGAAGAAGATAGGGGGTCCAAAAATCCATCCTCTAGGAAAGTTTGCTCTGGTAAACTAGGAAAACAATGCGTTATTGAGTAAAAGAGAAGAGGTGCTCGAAAAAGCAGGGCTCGAGCCCCCTGCTAATGAGGACGAGCTCGCTCATATTGAAAGTGTATCCCCACAAAAATCAAGATATCAAGGATGTATCTGGGAATGAGGATCTCATTTTAAATCTTTTGTCCACTATTCCTCGAGGTCAGATCATCCTCCCAGATATCGAATTGCGACATAAAACTCTCCCTTAAATCCACCAACCGGGAGGTCGGCCATTTATCCCAAGCATATTAGATATGAGCTTTGCTTCCCCTTTGCTTCCATATTCTCGTAGCCACTCACGGATTTTAAAGTTAATTTAACACAAGTTTATCCCATTGTGATAGTTATCATCATAATGTTCAGGACGAGATGTAATGAGCTCAAGATTCAACCTAAGTACAGGTTGCTCCGATCGATGTATAGATAAGGACAAAGGGTTTACCTTCGACTGTAACTGAAGTTATAAAGTACCTAAGTGGAATCAGGAAGTGGTAGTGGAGCCCTCGAAGGGAAAGGAGTATGGTTTTCCTGGTGATCTCGAATATGGCAAAAACCGCCTTCTGGACATGTCCATTCATTAAAACAATTTTCTCAATAAATCTTCAATCGGTGGCTTTATCTATTCACCTGAAATCTATAATAAGTTCACTTACCAGAAGTACAAGTGTAAAAGGTTGGAGAAGACTCAATGCCAAGCTATCTAAGGTAGTTCTAACGGAGGCAAAAGTGTAAGAGGGGTAACTTGGACAAAGAAGTCTCGCAATTGAATCCTGCGAAGCTTACTCGAGAACCCCATCTCTATATTAATTCCCAAAAACCTAACCCTTAGAAATTCCTCGAAGGTGTTTTAGTAAAAGAATTTGTTACTTTTTATGTTTATATTTCTAACCTCTTACTCTTTTACTTTTTAGTTGGTCTCAGTGAAGTTCTAGATTCAAAGACAAGTGGTCATCGAACCACTAGCAATGCTAGAAATCCTCCTCTTGTTGTGCCAAATACCCTCGCAAAGGGTTAGGATGCACAAATAACTATTGATAAGCCCAAGAGGAAAGGTGGGGGGATGTTTCCTCAAAAGAGCAAAAGGAGAAGGGAAAGCATAACAAAACTCTCCAAGCTACTCCAGCTTCCCAAACATTCCCTATTTCCTCGAACATGTCCTATGTTCTAGTCTCAGAGGAAAAAAGTTTTGGGAAATCTGGCTGAGGATCCCTAGGTTTTTTATGCCCTAGAGACTTCTTTTATTCTCTCTTCTATTTTTTATGTAATTGATCTATTACTTTTAGGTAACTCGACATTTTAACCTAGTGACTTGAAACATCAAGGAGCAAGTTTCCTCCTTCTCCTCCATCCTTCAAGTGCTGGACACAAACCAGAATAAACTTCGTTCGGAGGTCCAACAGAAGGACACTGATATGATCAAGTTCAAGGAAGAGCTCGAGGCAGCCAAAAACAATAATACGAAACTCGAGGCAAATACGAGGAAGCTTACACATAGAAAAGAGGATCTGTAAAAAGCTCTGAAGGAAGCTTGAGGTCTTGAAACTCAAGACTTCCATCTTGAGGCTTTTAAAGACAAGCTAAATAAGACTCAGGAGTTGTACTACCTTTTCCTCGACCTTCTCCAGACGACGAAGGATATTGGCTGCAACTCACTAATTAATGATGACTTTCTGCCCAAACTTACTCATTCCCTTCTAGAAGGGGAGATCAATTTTTTGAAATCCTTCATCAAGCCCAATGCCACCATAAATTTATCCAAGAGATGGGAAGAGGTGATCTAGGATGGGGGTCTTAACTTTGTCTTTTTGGACCTCGTAAAATATTCTGGGTAGTTTTATTCTACAGAGTAGATTCGTGCTCTTTCCCTTGAGACCATGGTACCAAAAGAGGCATCTAAGGAGAGCGAGCACTAGGTAGCTAAGAGCGAGGTGAATAAGGCTTCAGCAACAAAGACAGTTATAATGTAGGGTAAAATGCAAAAATTTCCTTTGAGGACTCCTTATATACTCTTAGATTTTATGATTATTTATAAAGATGTTTTCTCCTTTTAATTTGTCTTTATTTTCTGTCCTTGTAGTGTAATGCTCTGAAGAAAGTACTACAAAACGCTTGCCAAGAACTCCTTAAAACCAAAGAAGAACTGAAAAGTAATAGAGGGAACATGATGAAGATGATGTTAGACTAGGCTAAATGTAATATGGATCTAGAATCTTGGCGCAACTATAGTCATACCTTGATGCAAAGAGTTCTAAAAGATCTCTATGAAAAGAATGTGGTGTTCAATTCTTGTAGAGTGGTGAATGTCCTGCATTTTAGGATCTTTTAAGGGACCTTGAGTTGAAGAAGTATAATGGGGTCATACCCCTTGAATTAATTGATAACTGCGATCCTTCTGTGAGGAGTTATCAAGACACCATTCATGATATAAAGTTCCAGTTTTGGCCCATTTCTCGATGTCTTTCTAATGCTAAAAGGCTACCAATAATCCAGGCTCGCCTTAATCTCAGCTGGACTAAAACCTATAATTTTAAGGCTCAGGTGGGCAAGGTGGTGTGACAACATGAAACCATTATTAACGATAATAGTAGATTGACTGAAGCCTTAGCTAAAAATACCAAGGCTCTAGAGAGGAATGCCACACTATGGGAATCTTTAGCTGCAGATAACTCTCGACTCGAGAAGGAAAACAAGGAGTTAAACTTTACCATCAAAGTCTATGCCGAGAGTCTTCGAGCCCATGGATTATTTCATGGTGGTATCCAACCTAAGCTTATTGATTATATTCATGGTTTTTAATTAAACTCATAGACCATTGGGTCATTCTAGTAAGGTGTTCACCGAGGGAACTATCCCCCAAAAGTGTGTGTTTCAAGAAATATTATATTGCATAAAAGAGTTCCCTTCAGTACATCCTCGTATCAGGGGTCCAGGAAGGTCTGTTGCAGGCACTTCGAGGGCTTGAAATAATGCTAGTACTTGAAATTCATCGAAAACCCAAAAAAGACGAGTAAGAGTAAAAAAATTGGTGATGATTCTCATTTTAGTGAATTGGAGGATGGTGGCCAAGAGAATTCCAGTTCAACACTTGAGTCACTTTTGATCCTTTAGGGTATCCAGAAGATGAACAAGCTCGTGACTTTCAGCGTGCAATAGGTGTCAAGATTGAAGAAATTGAAAAATTAGAGGAAAATCTGGGAAACTTGGTTCCTTAAGACTTTTAGGCCTCAAAATGTTGTATATTTTTATAAAAAATATAGTGTAAGATATTTATAATATTCAGACTTTTTTTTTCTCTTCGGGTCTCAAAGATTATCGAGATGTTTACTCCAGCTTCATCGTTTAAGACATAAAAAAGTTTGACTATCAAGATTTTCAAAATCTTTCCGCGCTTCTTATGTTATGCAAAAGCCCTAGCATTGTTTCGCTTGCAACACATAAATAATTGGCAACGTCTCATATACCATAAAATTGTAGCACTGTTTTGCATGTTATTGAGAAAATTGCAGCGTTTCTTTTACAATGTAAAATAATTGACAGCGTCTCACGTACCATGAAAAGTAATTGGTAACATCTTGGGTACTATGTAAAACAGTTAGGAGCGTCTCACGTACCATGTAAAAGTAATAACAACTCAAATGTAGCGCACAACGTATAAGCCTTATTCAATCTGTCGCAGCACATGGCGTACAAATTTGACATATCGATTACAAGAAGTGCAGTGTAGGGCCTACAAACTTTATTCCATCAGTTGCAGCACACACTATACAAATATGAGATAACAATAATAAGAAATGCAGCACAGAGCATACAAGAGTTGAATAAACAAGAAAATATTTTCAATGAAGAACATAGGATATAGCTATTCTTCATTAAGCTATTTCTCATTAAGCTATTTCTAAACCCTTGAGTTTTGGCCAATTCACCTAGAGTTGATAATACTTGTGAAGGTTGACAATATTCCCTCACCTTGGAACCTGACTACCATCCATAGTTTCGAGGATGCAACTGCCTCCCGAGTACACTTCCACAACCTTGTACGGTCCTTCCCACCCAATTTGTTGCTAACTTTCCCTCAGGCTCCCGCATACTCTTCTCATTTTTTGTCATGACTGGATACCCGGGAGTAAACTGAACCTTTTCAACTCTCTGGTCTTAATACCTCTTAACCTTCTCCTTTATCTTTTCCTCGTGTAGGGATGCCAGTTCCCGCCTTTCTTCCACCAATTTGAGATCTAGATGATGGTTTCTTCCATTTATTTCTCCTTCCAGAACTACTATCACCTTCGGGCTTGGTGCCCCAATTTCTGTAGGGATCATCTAACCATATACCAATCCTTACGGTTTTTCTCCCGTAGCAGAAGATTCAGCCGTCCGATATGCCCACAACACACTAGGTAGCTCGAGTATCCAATTTCTTTCAGCCCCCTCGAGTCTAGCTTGTACTCCATTAACGATGGTATGATTAGTAATCTCAACTTGGCCATTTTCTTGGGGATGGTAAACTGCCGTCACCTTCTACGAAATATTATACTCATCGCACCATCCTTTAAAAGGGTCATGGGCCAACCGCGTCCCATTTTCAGTTATGATAGTCAAAATACCAGAGGGACATATTTTGTTCTTCCAAAAGAATGCAATTACTGACCTCCCCTTCATGTTTGTCAACAGCTCTACTTTGACCCTAAATATCTAAACTGCCATGAAACCTTTGGAAAGGGTCCCACGAGATCAATTCCACACTTATCAAATGTCCACAAACTATGAATAATTATCATTTCCTCCTGAGGGATATGGGTGATTGTCGCATGCTTATAACCTTTATGGTTGGCTTGGATGTGCTTGTTGGCATCATCGAACATCATAGTCCAAGAATACCCAGCTCGGATGAGCTTTCTCTCCACCAATCGAGCCCCCTAATGGCTTCCACATACTCTTTCATGAACCTTCCTGACTAGGTAATCAGCCTCGTAAGGAGTAACACATCTAAGTAGAGGCTGAAGGTGACCTCGTCAGTATAAAACTCCATCATGTATCACATATCTCGGAGATTTCAGCTTTATCTTTCTTACTTCTACTGCCCCTTCTGGTAAAATTCCATCTCGAAGGTACCTAACAATGGGTGTCATCAAAGACTCCCCTTCCTCAATAACCATCACATCCTATTCCTCGAAACTACGTTTACTCAATGTCTCCATTAGAAACTACCTTTGGGATTGATCACCAAGCCCTGATGAAGCCAGTTTTCTGAAGGCATCTGCTTTATGGTTCTCCTCTTGCGGTACCTGTGTCAGTGTATTAGTTCAAAATTCCTTCAATGAAGGTTTCACTACCTCCAAATACTGTTGCAGGCTACGTTCTCGAGTCTCATACTTCCCTTTGACTTAGTAAACTACAATCTGTGAGTCACTGAATATTTCTAAGCTCTAAGCTCTTCGCTTTAAGCTCTTTAGCCAGACAATGTCCTCTAATTAAGGCCTCATATCCAGCCTCATTATTAGTGGCTTTGAACACAAAATGCAGCGCGTAAGAACCATCAACATATAGCTTCCAAACCTCATTGTTCTGAACTTTTTTCTCCAACTCAATGGGCTCTATAGTTTCTACTATAAAATCTATGAGGGCTTGACCCTTGATCCCTGTTCTCGGTTGAAACTGAATGCCATGATCTTCTAGCTCAATAGCCTATTTCATCATCCTCCCCGAAGCCTCTAGCTTTAAAAGGATATGCCTAATTCGTGCTGCATGAACTAGCGCTAAGATAAACCTTTCGAGAGTTGTATACCTCGTCCTGGATCCCTTAAAAGCTCGACTCATGAAGTATATTGGGTGTCTCTATCTTTTGTTCTCCTTCACTAGCACCACACTAATAGCCAAGGATTAAGCAAAGATGCACAGAAACAACACTTTGCCTCTCTCTGGCTTCATGAGTGTAAGTAAAACATAAAGGTGTTCCTTCAGCTACTTGAATGCCTCCTCGCATTTCTCAGTCCACTCGAACTTCTTTGCTCTTCTGAGCACATCATAGAAGGGTAAGTGCTTTTCTTCCCCCTTTGAAAGGAACCGACTTAAAGCTGATACAGACCCAGTAAGCTTTTGGATATCCATTAACATCTGCAGACTCTTCATTTTGATCAGTGTCTCCACCTTCTCAGGATTGGCATTAATATCCCTCTCAAACACCATAAATCTCAAGAATTTTCCAGCCCCCACTCAAACCACACACACTACAAGAAAAATGCGCTATTACTTCGCCCCTTTTCCCTCAATTTTTTGTTTACACCAAATAACCGAGGTAAAAAGGTCCTTTACTTTGGTTTTTTTGAAGTAAAAGGTTTTCTTTACCCCAGTTTTAAAAAAATGAGGTAAATAATTCATTTTTACGTTGGTTTTTATGGGAATCAAAGTAAAAGGTAAAAAAAATCTAAAGTAAATAATGTTACCGAAACATGTGCGAATTTGCACATGCGTTCAAATAGGTGGGCCGTGTTCACATAAATTTTCGTTTCCACCGATATGGGTTCCAATTGAATTTCAAAGTCACAGTTATGTAAAAGATACGAATTAAGAACTTTGACGCTGTCGGGAAAAAAATGAAAACAAAAGATGGTGGCCATGCGCTTCTCCTCGTTTCGGCGTCCCTCTCCTCCCAATATCTCTTCATCATGATTAATTTAGAAGGATATAAAAGGAAAATTAGGCATTACAGTAGTTAGCAATCCTTGTGCTACAAACACTATAGAAATCAGAATTAACTATCGTAAACGTCCAATACACCATTTGTTCAATGGTTTTTAATCATAGAATTATAAAATGGTTTTATAAAATCAGGCACAAATCAAATCGCATATATACAGAGTCAATTATATAATTTTCAAAAAAAGATAGATAATTTGAAAAACATTGTTATGAAAATATCCATACAAGTTTTACATAAATTCATATTAGAGCTGTCTAAGTTCAACAAAATTGAAAAAAACAATAAACTCAATCACCACGGACAATGATGACCTTGAAGAAGATTGGTCCCCCAACATGTAGCACCTCAAAGAACAAAGTGGCCTCGATGCGTAGGTTGTTTCTCCTAAGGAATTCACCAAAACCCTGTAGGGAAGTGGCCTTTATGATACCATTCTTCGAGTAAGAAATACGCCACTCTGTCCCGTAGCACCTCAGCACTACAAGAGTCTTCTCACTCGACAAGAGTGGTACGATCTCACATGGGATGTACTGAGTCACAAACATATTAAAAATTATAAATATGCACACACACACACACACATATGTGTATGAACAAATAAAAACTATTTTAAAAGCATTACCAATGTAGGGTTTTTCCCAAAGTTCTACTGCTTGAGAATGTGGGCTATCAAGAGTCATCGTATGATGCTCGAAGTCGAACAAAATTGGCTCCGGGGTATGAAGTTATGTGGTGACCTGTACAAAAACCAAAAAGTAATTAGGTGTTGAATTTATAAAGTGTCAAGATGTGTTAGGTAGTAAATATATATGTACGTTGGTGAAAGGCTTGACAAAAAGGTGGATTAAACAATCTTTCACTAGCCATTAGTGCTGCATCAAAAGGGAAAATGTTAAGTGCCCTATGGAGTGCAACTTGTAACATCGACAATACCGTTGCAGGTGCATACCGGCCTAAACCAGTGGGATGGTCGACATGTACATACGACTTCATAAAGTAGTCACTTAGAACAATGACAAGACTGAAACAAGACCAAACTAGCATTTGCATAACAATTGTACAATTAGATGCCCGTTTTCAAAGTTGGTAACAAATCGTTAAAACCGAAGAACACTCGATAATAATACGGCAACACAAACTTAAAGATAAACTACTCGAAATAAGAATATGCGACGTTGGACTATAATCGCATGAACTGATTTTTGGAAAACAGATGAGCGACGTCGTATATAACAGAGGAAGCTACGGTAAGAAACACATTCAACCGGAAAAAAAAGAATAATCAACATCATATTAAACAAAAAACCTTTGCCAAAATACAAAAACATTGTACTTGTGCTTAAACTCAAATAACAAAGTGGCCCTGATGCGTAGGTTGTTTCTCCTAAGGAATTCTCCGAAACCCTTTAGGGAAAGGGCCTTGATTCTACCTTTCCTAGAGTAAATAATACGCCACTCTGTCCCGTAGCACCTCAGCACTACAGGAGTCTTCTCACTCGATGGGAGGTCGTCGCCGTACCTCTCAAAGATACTATTTTTAAGCCCAATTTGCTCACTAGATACAATTAAGTAGAT
>JAULKM010101179.1:0-10259 GCA_032355605.1 Rubia tinctorum | reverse complement strand
TTCCAACACTGGTAAGTTTTTTCTTTTTACCATAAGTTCACAAATTGTCAATCAATTAAACACTTTACCACATGTGTTTTCACCATTACTCCATAATTAAATTCATCACATGTGACTTTACAAAAATCATTAAAAAAAACAAATATCATACTGTCATTACTGCTGGGACGTTTAGTTAGAGATATTAACGGTCAAATACGATCATTAAAAATCATAAGAAAATAAATATCATACTCTCATTACTGATGGGACGGAGAGAGTATCTGTCTTAGGGATGGGGACAGGAAGAAACAGTTTGGTGAGGAGTAATATTTTGATGGGGTCCAAAATCGTCTCTCTTATCCCCCCAGCTGAACTCTATGCTCATTTGTCATCAAGTGTTCAACCCACTTTGCACAATATTCTCCTTGGGTTCCAAACTCCAAACAGCAATCTCTTGTGATTAGTGAACTTGTTATAAGCTGTGTTACTCACAGTGCTGCATATCCCTCGTTCAACAGTAACACGTACTTGGTACGTTTTAGGGTAACGTGTTAAATGTTGCTGAATGTTCATTTTCAGTACTGTCAAGTAGATTCGCAGACAAATGATCGATTTTTTATTCAGTATTGCAAAAGTGTTATTTGTTGTCAAACTTATCGAAAAATGTGTATATTTGATTGAGATGAAGGGGTAGTCAAATTCATCTGTGCGCGACACTTGAAAATGATTGTTACATCTTTTAGTGACACTATTATGTGACCGTGCAAGAAAAATTATAGATAAATAAATGGTGTAGATTTAAATGTATGTTGATGAATTTAAAATAAATTTTACTATTCCCAATCAAAATTGCCTAAGTTTGAAAACCCTAGCCGAACACCAGAAAAAATATATATTATGTTAGAGAATGGAGTATGTTGGGGTGAGGGGTCATTGAAATTTTAACACGTGGCAAGTAAGTGGGGTGTAAAGTTAATTTTATGTATTTTTCTATTTTTTATTCACTCACTTGGCACATGTTAAAATTTCATTGGTCTCTCAGCCCAACATACTCCATTCCCTAACATAAAAAAAAATTATGAGCCGAACACTCCCTTTCTTTCTCCAAACAAATTTTATTTTTTCTCTTAATTTTCTTTTCTAATTTTTTCATTATGTGGAGATGGGGAATAAGTGTTTAATTCGTCTCAAAACATTAGTTTTTTTCCAACCTAATTGATTAGATTGTTTGTTGAGAATGATAAATCGGTAGTTGTTCACGTCAATATACGCTCTCGACCTGGTTGTACGAATTGTTTGTTCGTAATTTTGCTTGATAGGATTTTTTGCATCAATGTTTCATTTATTTGGATGCGTCAATGTGTTTTTTCAAGGGGTTTACCATTTGGAAAATATAGATGCTGTTTTGGATCAAGTGTTGTTACAAATTTTGAAGATTCATGTTTGGCGCAGAAAATATTTTTGGTACCCATTTTGAGCATGAGTAAGTGGAGTCAAATGAAAGACGGATAAGTGTCCATTTAAAGTTGCAGTTAAGTGCTTCTCCCTATTTCTTTTTAACTATGAGTGTTTTTTTAATTTTAGAGGTAAAATGGTTATTTCATTGAATTCTGTCCAAATTCCCCGTTGACAATTGAAGCCAACGGCGCACAGCGTTAGTTTGACACATACATCAATGAGTTATAGTTAATTTGATACTTTCTCATTTTAAAGAATTCTTCCAGCCAAAAGATAAAGGTTATTTTAGCTTTTTTTCCCTCTTATAACTCCGTATATAAGAGTGTTTTTTTGAAAACGATGTTCTCATAAATTATGGAAAGACCAATGTTGGATTGCAAATTAGAAGAAATTAAGATAAACTTTTTGGGTTGCATTAATCGGATCATACTTATAACTAATGCACGTGGCATAATGAAATTTTAATATTGCAACTAATTTTTTTTATTTTTCTATAATTATAATTCAACCTCGCATTTCTATGTAGTTATGGAAATACAGTATTTCGCCTATAATAGCCTGTCATCATATAACCGTGCATCAGATTCAATGATAATCATCTGGGAAGGAAAAAAAGAAGGTGGCTTTTGGTAGGGGATAACCGAACTATACCATTTGAAGCGGATCAATTTATAGGTGATGAATAATGTTTGGGACCAAAAAAAAAAGGTAAATGGAGAAGGAATTGGATGAGGGGTCATTTTTATCTTTTATGAATTGGATGTGAGTCTATTTCCTTATATACTCATAAAGCATAATCTAAGGAAGAAATTCATGATACATTTATTTTGCAGTACTTGTTTTGGGCAAGATATTGTATTATAATAAAAATTTATAATCCAAGAACCATTTGGTGTGGATGGCAACAATGGAAGGAAAATTGATCCCTCTAATATCCATATACCCCCTCCCCCGTCTCACAACTAATAATCACTCACTTTTCGCTCAATATTTAAGAAAACTGATGTGTGCACTCATTTTTTTTGCTCATTATTTAAGAAAGTTGATGTTTTCAATTAATGGACACTCAATTTCACTAAAATGGGTAAATTTAAAAAAATAATCAAAATTTGTGGGACGCACTAAATTAGAAAATTGACCAATAATTATAGAACGGGGAAGTATTCCTTCTAATCACCGCTTCTCCACTAAACTAAGGCCCTATTCTCTAGAACTTATTTGGATTTCTGTTCAGATCAGATCAGATCGGATCGGATCAGATCAGATCAGATCAGATCAGATCGGATCAGATCAGATCATATCGTTATATTTATATTTATTTTAGTTCAGTTCAACATATTTTAGTTCAGTATATTTATACTTATTTCAGTTCAGTAACTACTAAAATAATAAGATAATTATTAAAATTAAAAAAATAAAATATCACAAGTCCATATTTAAAATAAGAAAAAAAACTTTAAAATGTTTG
The DNA here is from genome assembly GCA_032355605.1 of Rubia tinctorum. NCBI lineage: Eukaryota > Viridiplantae > Streptophyta > Magnoliopsida > Gentianales > Rubiaceae > Rubia > Rubia tinctorum. The sequence continues at coordinate 7,351 of JAULKM010101179.1, read as the reverse complement.
ATATGAGAATTTTCATTTTTGATATGAAAGTTCATGTTATCAAGAGTTAATCTGCACTTCAGTTAATTTCAGTTCAGATCAATTTAATTCAATTCAGTTCAACATGAATGTTTATAATGAAACATGGTTTAATCTAGTCATATTGTTAATATTTTTCAATACACCTATTTTTTTAATTTAGTTCAGATTAATGCAGTTCAGTTCAGTTCAGATCAATGCAGTTCAGTTCAGTTTAGATCAATTGAATTCACTGTAGTTCAATTTATATTAGTTCTTTTCATAAATGTTTTCTTTTTACATTGTTTTTAAAATGATTTAGGTTTTTGGTATTTTAATCTGTATAACAAGAAAAAAAAATAAAAATATGGTAAATAAATTTTATTTTGATTAACAAATATTTTTTAAAACTAAATTTCAGTTTTTTCAGTTCAACATATTTAAACTTATTTCAATTTAGTTTAGTATATTTATATATTTCAGTTTATTTCAATTCAAATCAAATCAGATCGACTGCATTTCGTCCCGGTTATAAGCATTAATCTTATTTATGGGCCGGTCTTGTGACTTTAAAAAAAGAAAGAAAAGATTTCATGTTTGTAGAATTTTATGGGCTGCTACATTTTAATTTATTCAATTTGAATATAAGAATTATAGAGAGCGTATTCTATTAGGTTGTCTTAAATGTTTGATCAATTATGATAAAATTTAGAGTTAAATGCTAAAATAATTTTACTTTTTAGCTGAAAGTGTCAATATAATTTTGCAATTTGAAAAAGTGTCAATATAACCCTGGACTAGACTGACTTTTTAGTTAACGGTTGTTTGACCGGAATTAGGTGAAATGACAATTTTGCTCTTGATTAAAAAAAGAAAAAAGAAAAAAAGTGAAAATACATAGCTGCCCTCATTTATTTCTTTTCCAACCCACATTTATTTCTTTCCCATGCATGTCTTTCGTTTTCCTCCCCTCCACCGCCGAGGAGGTGGTGGTGTGTTCACTCCTCAACCCGCAACTCATCGGTCTAGTGGTGGTGTGTTCAACGTGACGTCGATTGCTTCCGCCGCTGTGAATTTCTTCGGTCTAGTGAGTGGTTGAGGCGGCAATGAAGAAGGCGGCGACGATGGGAACTCTGGTATGACGTCCGGGGGTGGGTTTAGTCGCCTTTTCTTTTCGTCGTCGGGGTGGGTTTCAATTCTTACAGAACACGATTGATGGTGGTTGTTAGGACAAAAATGGTGGTTGAGGTTAGGGTTAGGTTGGTGGAGGTGGGGGATGCAGTGGGATATGGGTGTTGTCGTCTCTTTCGTTGGCCACCACCTCTCGCCGCCGTCATCTTTGCCGCCAGTCAAGCCAAAGTGGTATTTCGCCCATTCAACTTTCTTATCATTGGCAGAATTTCACGGGCCAACACCATTTTTTTGAAAGTCACAGATTTAGATTGAGAAGTTTGACTATATTAGCACAATTTTTTTGAAAGTTAGGGTTAGATTGACACACACAATAATTAGTTAGGGTTAATTGACACTTGCTGACATCGCAGAATTATATCGTTACTTTCAGCATAAAGTTAGCTTCATCGAAGGTTACAATGTGGGCATGGGTGTTTGGGCCTTCGATGGGTCGGGTCACTGCAAGTACGCTGACTGCATGGATGATTTGAACGAAAACTGCCCACCGAATTCACGGGTCAGGGATTCTGAGAAGGACGAGGTAATGCGCCGCCGTGATTTTGGGTGAAGAGAGGCTATGGTTTTGTAAATGTGAGAAAATAAAATATGGCAGAGTTTAAATAATCGAACTTATTAAATGTAATTATTAGGCTGATTGAGCTTAATTAATGAGCTAGATTTCGATTGGGGATTCTAATCAAACAAATAATAATTGTGATTAGAGAATTTTCCAAAGAATTTCTTATGTCATTTTCTTTGCAATAAAATAGAAAACTATTAGTGAAATAGATAAAGAAAAGAAAGTAGAAAATTACATATAATATTTTTGAAAATTATGCAAAATTGTTGAAAAAATCGCTCAGCAACAATTACTAAAAGTAGAATTGACATACAATCTAACTAGAAACGGAGGGAGGGAGGAGTATAAAAATTTAATATTTCTATACGAACCAAAGTGACTAAACAAGAAGTTACCAAAGAAGCACTAAGTTTTAGTAAGATTTGTTTTCGCAATGTGCAATTGTGCTGCTTTTGGTCCGAGTGGGCGGGCCAAGTTAGCCGACAAATCCCCGTTCAACGGGCAACGTGCGGGTCTGGTTAAGATTATGTGGAACAATTTTCCGTTCAAAATAGTTTTTTTTTGTTCCAAAATTATTATTTATAGAAAATATGGTGAACAAGATCCTATCATGTTTTCAGCAAATTAGCAATCTCCAATTGCCCCCCACCCCTTGCTTCTAATATCATTACAACAACAAAATGGTGTTGTTTTTTTTATTTATTTTTTCCTCTCGGAAATAATACATTAACGGTCCTTCTCTTGAAAGACGATTTCTTAATAAGTTATGGAAAAATCAATGTTTAAACTGTAAATTAGAATAGTTGAAGATAAAAATTTTGAGTTGCATTAATCGGGTCATAAATTTTATAACTGATGCACGTTGTATAATATTTTTTAATATTATCACTAAATTTTTTTACCTTTTTATTATTTTAAATAAATCAAGTTTTTTAATAAGCAAGTGGAAAGATGGTATTTTCAAAAATAAACCCCATAAATTAATTCATTTTTAAAAAAATATTAACACATAACTCCATCCAGCTGCCAGTGCCAGTTCTTTATGGAGGCAGAAAAAAAAAATTAAAAAAAAGGCAACGAGAACATGTACACTTTCCTTTAATTATTTACTTTTTATACTTTTATCTTCCAATAAATAGAAGTCTTCGTATAGCCGGAAAGAAAGCGGGCGGCTTAAAATTTGCAAACAGAAAATATTAAATTTGAAATGTGGGGACTGACCAGTAAACCGTGGTGGATTAGATGATGCTTTTAATCATGTTTTCGGCGATTCGACGCTTCTTGATGAATTCTAAAACTAATGTACATCACATAACGTTTGTAGTGTGCATTAGATTAATTGGACAAATCGAGATCAAAGTTACAATTTAATAAATAATACCATGCGGTCCACATCCATTTTTTCGAGTATGAATAATTAAATGCATTGATTCAATTTATTTATTTTCTGGGACGAGGATTGACTCCAGCTTAAGACTAAGAGTGTAACAGACACAAGGCCGTTTGGTAGAGAAATTTTAAAAATGAAAAATCAGAATCATTGAGCCATATTTGATCAATGATTAAGAAAAATCGATTTTGAAGTAATTACTTTTGATACTCTTAAATATATTTAAATGCCCATGTAGTCTTGTAACATGTAAGACCGTCTATTTCAACCTTATGGTGAGATTGAAGATTTAAATGTAAAATTTTCAAAGATGGATGATGGTACGAGAAACGTTTTTGTAATTTTTAAAAATACACTTTTAGGAGAATTTATATTCAAGGTTTCTGTTTCACTATAAACTATGGTGAGAAGGTTATAAGATAACTTTTTGTTGAACGCACAGTTATTTCCTTTTTTCCTTTCTTTTTGGGGGAAAACATGACAGTTCATTGATTTCGTAATTGGGGATTACCTCCTAATACAACTTTGTTAGAGTATGCGCATCTACAACGCACACTCTCTAAACTTTAAATCTAAAGAATATGCCAGCATTATAATGTTCCAAACAAGATCCGCAATCTTTAGTGGGATCTAAGGTAAGTTTTGGATATGCTTTAATGCCAAGTCGCAGTCTGTCCATATGAGAACATGTGTTGTTGATCTTTGCTTGACGTGGACCATAATTTCATGTATTGTTGTTAGTTCCGCTTGCACCGTTAAATTAGTGCGAGTTACTCTTGTAATTATGCCACGTTTCAGGATTATGTGTGCGGGAGATTCCACCTGCCAGTGGCATATTTGGCACATAGGTGATACCTCCATGCCTCATGTTCTAGATGATGGTGTTGCATTTTCTTTTAGCTTCCACACTAATAACATGATTTCTTTCTCTCACATTTGAGTTTTTATGGTCAAAAATGGTCATTGTTCAAATTGTTACTTCTCTGTCCCAGTCGATTTTGCACACTTTTCTTTTTTGCTTGTCCCAAATAAATATGCACACTTACACCTGAGACCGCTGCCATCAACTCCACAAGCGCCGAACATCGTAAGTGGTGTTGTTGGCGTCGAGGGAGGAGACGTAGCTGGCGGGAGGAGGAAGGCGGAGGTGTGGGAAATGGTGTTGAAGGTGGTGTCGCTGGCATTGAGGGCAGAGGCGCAACATGAGGAGGAATGCGGAGAGAAGACAGAGGAGGTGCAGGGTATTTTTCAGTTTCGAAAGGTAAGACACGGCGGGAGGCGCGGGGAGTTAACGGAAGGCACGTGGAGGTGGCGCGCGGAAGACATGGCGGGAGGTGGAGATGAGACACGGGAAGTCAGAGAGGAGTCGAAGAGGTGCGGCGAGAGGAGGAAGCTAGAGAGGCGCGGAGAGGAGGCAAAGGGAAGCGTAGGGTTTTCAGAGTTGAAATGTAGGAGACATGAGCATTTTCATCTTTTCACATGTCTGAAATTAAAATACCAAATTTCTCTTTCTGCAAAATCTGCTGGGACGGAGAGAGTACATAATTATTATATTTTTAATTTAAATACATGAGTACACCAATGGCGGAGCCACGACTGTGCAAGGTAGGGCAATTGCCCTACATTTTTTACAAAAAATATTTTTAATTAACTAACATACTCCAAGGGGTATGATTTTTTTATTAATGTCCTAATTTAATTTTAATTTTCAATCCACTTTATTTCTCTAAAATTTAAAATTTCTCAAAAAATACACTATTTTCAAAGACAGAATCATTAAATTATATTGTGACCCGCCATTTTTTCTGGACCCACCCTTGTTGTACACGATCCATTTTACTATATTTAGCATATTTAAATTTTCACTTGAATTTATGATGAATGGAATGTGTTGATAAAATTGAGTTCGGAAATTAAAAAATGAATTGATGAGAACGAAGAGATTTTTTTCAAAAAGATAAAGCGTGCCAATAAAAAAACGCGCCAGACACGGTAGAACAAAAAAGGTACTCCCTGCGTCTCTCTAATTGTGTCTTACTTTCTCTTTTGTCACTATTCAATGATGATTTTATGATTTCAATATGTTAAACTATGTATAAAAATAAATTATGAAAATTAAATATTCTAAAAATATGTATTACGATGAACAATATTCCATATGATATTTTTCACATTTATAAATCTATAAGTTTTTACAATGCTAGCAACATCAATTTTATTGATGAATAGTGAAATAAAACACAAACAGAGGAACACAAAGAGGACTCCCTTCACACACTTTTCATCCGGAGACGTCTAGTAAAAGATATACTCCCTTCATAATGTGACACATTTTTTATTTACTAATTGTAATACAATTTAGTTGTGACAAAGTCAATTACATTTTATAAGTTTATCTTATCGTTTTCTCCAATTCCAATTTCTTCATCTATTCTAAATTCCATCTACTCCCTCCGATCTGTATGCGAGGGCACAAAGTTTTTTAAAACACAAAATCTAAGTACAAGTAGAGAAATACATGTAAATTTAATAAAAAAATTACTTTGTTACCCTTAATTATTTAATTTTATATAATCAAAACTTGATTAACATTAAAACTAATTAAGGATATTATAGTAAATCATTCATTAAATTTACCTGCATTTAAAATTTCCCTACATGTATTTAGATTTGCCATTTTAAAAAGTGAAATGAGTGATTGATGTTGAATTGAAAAAATAAAAATTAAATTAAGTAAATAAATAAAAATAATCTAAAATTTACTAAAATAGGAAAGTTCCAATAAAAAAACCCATAAAAAAGTGTCAATATTTGAATAACTGGGTAATTTTAAAACCAAACTAAGCCTGCCATAAAAATAAAATAGAATGAGTACCCATTATTTTAGTCGCAGTAGAGTGATCGTTGGGCCCACGCGCCGTTACAAATTACTGGTTCGCGATGAGCCGCCGCCAGGTGGCGCTACGCTACTAAGCCCGAGCGTCAACCTTTAAAAGGCCATTTTTCTATATTCCGACCGACGGTGAAAAGTGGGGCTAGGGGCTTTCATTACGTGCTGCGCGTGGGGTAAATTTTTAACTGCATTATTACCTACTCTTTTACAGCGTGGCTGGCATGGCTGGCGTACCTGAATACGGCTGCCGGTAACTTGTCTCACAAACTCTTCGGCTTGAATTTAGCCGACTCATATATACTAATATAACCCTACATACTTAACATAAGTTCCAATATAACACTAAAATATTTTTTAGTAGAGATATAACTCTATCTAGTTGATGTAAGTGTCAATATAACTCTATCTATCTATCTTTTCTTTATATCGTATGGATAAATTATAATTAAACGACGCCATTTTGCGTTATTAGAACGACGTCGCTTTGCCCTATTGGAACGACGTCGTTTTGAGGTATTAGAACGGAGTCGTATTGTGATATTGAAACGTCATTTTGCGATTTTGGAAAGACGTCGTTAATTACCAGCAAGTTTCTTTTAATAAAAAATATAGGGCGTGAAATACCAACTTAACCACCTGCTCTTGAGCGTGACCTCCCATTTCCATTTTATTTCAAATCCCGCCAAATCTCATTTCCGCCCCGAACGTTGTTGGACCTACCTGCATGGTCCTTCCATCCATCAATCCCCTTCTCTATATATTGACCTGATTAAGCAGTTCTATTAAAACTTATATATCGATCTAATTTCACCGCTCCCTTTTAGAATCGTCTGTCCATTGTTTCCTTTCTTTAACAATTCCATTAAGCCTTACTTATATATTGATATGATTCCACCTCTCTCTTTGAGGATTACAGAATCGTATTAGTTCACAACTTTGGACGAGTAAGGAAACGCACATTTTAAACCATTTTAATCCAAAGTCCCGAGGCATCAAAAGAAACACTATAATACTACACAATTTTCCTTCGTTCACAAATTTGGATGTTCAACCTAGGATGATCATGGGTCGGGTCTAATAAGACCCAGACGCGACCATAAGAAAATTTAGTTAAACTCAAACCCGATTCAAACCCGTAGGGTCTGAAATTTTAGACCCGTACCCAAATCCGATGAGTCTAAACGGGTTCTGAATCCAAAATGGATCCTAAATGGGTATAATATAATATTTATTTTTTTCACTAAATAAAATATATATTATCTTAAATGCAAATAATTGAAATTCAATATGTATTAGAATTATTTTTTCAAGATAACAA
>JAULKM010101178.1:0-10259 GCA_032355605.1 Rubia tinctorum | reverse complement strand
AGTTCAGTTCAATTCAGTTCCGTTCAAATCAGTTTGGTTCAGCATAAATTTAAGTTGGGTTAAATAACTTAATTTCCCCATACAATGCTATTTCTCAACACACTTAGTTTTAGTTCAATTCAGTTCGGATAAATCAGATCAGATCAGATAAACAAATGATAATTAACATGTACAAATGAATGTAATAGTTGATCGAGAATCAACTTGAATTTAATCAAGTAGCATAAATACCTGATATAGAATGAACCAAATATACATGAATCCAATATGAAACATAATTTTTAAAAAAACTAATATGATCAAACTCGATTGCAAATCAACTCGTACAAATAACGACACGACATTAACCCGACCCGAAAAGAACCTGAAATGAACCCGACTTGACCGAATCCGGCACGAGAAAAAATTCAACACGAATCAAGCCGATACGACAGTAACACGACCCGACCGAACCCGACACGAGAAAAAAAATCCAACACGTATCAACCCGACACGACAGTAACCCGACACGAACGAACCCGACACGAGAAAAAAATTCAACACGAATCAACCCGACACGGCAGTAACCCGACACGACCCGACACGACCCGACAACTAAAAATTGACACGCTTTTTACCCGAACTATTTTAACCCGAACCGTTTCTAACCCGACACGAACCCGACACGATTACACGAATTGACACCACTACTCACACACCAAGAAGGGGAAGAAGAAGAAGAAGCCATCATAAGGTGAGGGCCACCAACAAGGCATCTTTAGCAGAGAGGCAGGCTTCAAAATTCGCTTGTGTTTCCCGCTACTCCTATCCTATATTAACTTCCAAATTCGGACAGAGAGATCGATAACGATAACTCACATTTCTACCACTGTGCTTTCCTCCCCCTCGAAAGTGCCTTGTAGTCTTCCAAGTACTCACTCAGTTGTTTCTTTATTTATGAGTGTTTGGATTTAGACGGAAAAAAGTGGACGAAATTGAATGTAAAAGATAAAAAATAAAAAGTAGAATGAGTGGATAAAATTGAAAGAATCTTACAAAAAAAAGTGCACAATTTTTTAAAAAACAATCACAAGAAGGTAATTGTGCCATAAATAGAAAAAACGGAGGAGTAATTGGATAAAAACACTTACTAGATGGATTGTGATTTTAAATTTTATCAGAATTTCTATATATGATGAAAACTTGTGCAAGGCTGAATAATTTTCGCTCATATCATTATTTACTATTAGTGTAATGATTTTTTATCATGATAATCAACTGGTGATTCATGATTATTAAGTTATAACTTTTTCCATAATTTATGTGAGATTTTTAACACATTAACTTACATGAAGTGTTACTATTTATCGTGCAATGTGGACATACTCTTAACCCCCTCACCCATGTGTGACATTATTCATTATGTAAATATGGATAGAAAATGACCACGGACCAAACCATAGGTATATGGGCCAATTAAACCAACCTTCAAGTGGTATTATATACTCCATCCGTTCTATCAGTAATGACAAATTTACTTTTTCAAAGTCAAATTTGATAAAGTTTAACCATAAATATAAATTTATATATATAATAAATATATCATGTGAGATATTGTTGGATTCATCTTAACATACACTTTCTAAATATAAGATTTTTATGCAAAATTGGTATATGTAGCTAGAGATATTAACGGCCAAACATGATCATTGAAGATCGTGAAAAAACAAATAGACCATTACTGCTGAGACGGAGGGAGTATTATTCATTGTGCAAATATGGACTGAAAAGGATTACAGAAGCGATATTATCAGGAATAGATTCACAAGCCACTACAACAAATATCACCTTTTGCGACATGCAAAATGTGTTACTTATCATAGATTTAGTGCCGCAAATGTTATATTAGAGTTTGCTAGGCTTTAAAACCATATTAGAGCTACAATCTTATATATTGTAAAACGAATTAGTATTATATCGTGATCCATTTTACTTCATTATAATGTGGGACTCTTCACAATTAGAATAAAATTGTATGAGAAAGAAATGTTTTAAACTTAAACAAAGGATAAGTTAAAGATTATTAACTAAAACTTGCAACTAAAATACTTGAAGAATACAATATTAATTTTTTTTATAAAAAATGTACAAAACCCTCAACATCGGGTATTGAGAAAATAAATTAGTAAAGACATAAAATTATAAAATCAACTAATTCAAATTTGAGACTCAAATTCAAAAAGGGATTATAAATAAGCTAAATCGAAATCAAAATGAGAATCAGATATGGCCTGAGTTTTGAGGCGAAGCATGATGAACACTATTGTAGTTTTGTGTTTAACTTCATCCAGTTGCTGCATTGGGGCTCCCAAAAAATATCCCAACTCTACTTATTTTGTCGCTGCTTCTGCTGCATATATACATGGGCTACACATTTATTTAACAGCTCTTTCTTTTCTTTTCTTTTCCTTTTCCTTTTCCCATAAACTTTCTTTTCTTAATTCTAAACTAATTCTACAAAACTTTTGCTGAAAGACGCGTTGCTTTACTGGAAAGACACTATAATGTGGTCGTTCATATTATTGATGTTTGTTAATCTGTAATGTAATTTTAAATTTGATCTTTTACAGATATTGAGTATCATATTGGAGATGATGAGGCAGCATAAAGTTTAGTCAGGAGCTTTTATGCAATTCTAGCTATATTCTAACTCCAAAGTCATATCTCTAATAATTTTATAGGGACGTATATCTAATATATTTTTTCACGAGCTTTTTTGTTCAATTTCCCCCATCATTTTCCTGTGCATCTGCCGCCTGCAAAAATATTCAAAAATAATGAAAAAAATAATTTTAAAATGCAATTAATTAATATGATCATTGATGTGAAAATTATAAACATCAACAAAAAATAGCAGAACATTAACAAAAAATTATAAAACATCAACTAAAAATTGGAGCAAAAAAATATAAAATAAATAAAACAGCAAAAAAATATATAATTCAAATAAAAATCGACAAAAATTGAAAACCGTCGACTACAACTAACAAGACGTCGACTTAAAACCATAAAAATATCAACAAAACTTCAATTATCAATATTTTTAAAAAAAAACTACAAATATCAACCAAAAATAAAAACATCAATTCCTATCACCTAAACTTCACCTAGAAAATGAAAAACGTCAACATAAGGAAAAAACACTACAAAATCAACCTATGTCACCTAAAACTACAAACATCAACTCGTATCACCTAAAACTCATTGAGAAAATGAAAAAAAATCAACATGAGAGGAGAAAAAATGAAAAACATCCAAAAAAATACAGTACCTCAAGAGTATAAATTATTCACTCAAAAAATCACAAAACGTCAATCATCTCATAAAAAAACTACAAATATCAACCTATATCACCAAAAAGGGACAAACATCAATTTCTAACACATGAACCTCATCCGAAAAATGAAAAACATCAGCATATAAAAATGACACAACAAACATCAACTCCTATTACCAAAACCTCAGCCGAAAAATGAAAAAATCAATATAAAGAAAGTTTATTAAAAAAATACAATTATAAATCCATATCTCCCAAAAAAATTACAAAACATCAACGCATATCAATTAAACATCACCCAAATAATGAAAAATATCAACATAAGAGAAAAAATCTACAAATATCAACAAACAGTACAATACCTCAAAAATAAAAAATTTCAAACTCAAGACCTCTGCCTCAATGTTCAGGATCCTAACCACTATGTCAAACAATTATTGTTGATTATTATCTCAGTCAAACATTAATAAAACTCAACATGTATTTGAAAAACATAAAACATGAAATTAAACCCCACCTTTCAGTACCAGAAGCTCATTCGTCGTCAACTCCACAGCCGTCCGCCATCGTCAGCGCGTGTCTACATGCACAAGTCATTGTCTCTCCGACGAGTTCATCACAGCCTTATCACCCTCACTTCGTCGTCGTCTCCGCCATCGCCTGCAATTATCTGTCGGCGCTGAAATTATTCGTTGTGCCCTACCTCTGCCGCGATGTCTGTGCAACTAATCGCCAATTCATGAGCTCCGATCTGATCTACAACTAATCGCCGACGTCTCTACAACTAATCATCGATTTGATGGCGATGAAGGTTTGATCGAGGCGACGGATGTGCTCTGGTTTTCATCGTGAACTCCGATCGAGGCGACGAACATGCTCTGATTTTCACCATGATCAAGGCGATGGAGGTTACTAGATCTCCGCCGTGAGCTCCTTAATCTCCGCCGTGAGCTTGATCCAGTAGCAAAGTCCGGCAGAATTTGGTGAAAATTAGACTAAAATTCGGTGGAATATGGTAGAAATCGGCTGTCGGAGGCGGTTACCGGTGGGAGGAGGCGGTTTCCGATTGGAGGGAGAGGAGAAAAGAAAATGAAAATCATGAAATTTTTGTGATATATAGTAGTTTGATAATTGCATAGAAGGTCTCTAAATTTATCAACATTTTTAAAATAAAACCTCATCCCAAATGATACTTCTTATAATTGCAAAATAAAGTTTGACCCAAAATTTAGTCGGTTTAAAACAAAACTTTGTGATATAGTTAGAAATTGCATAAAATATAGAGGGCATATGAAGTGGACTAAACACTGCAACTAAGCATGCGGTTTTCCTTTCAAAAAATTGGGGAAAAAAATCCTCGAAATGTAGAAAAGAATACTACCTCCGTTTCATTGGATGTGACACCATAATTCTAGGGGTTTGGATTTAGATGAATAAAATGAGTGGATGAAATTTAATTTAGAAAAGGAAAAGTAGAACGAGTGGATGAAATTGGAAGAATCTTGCTATAAAATGAAAGTGTGTCAAATTCACAAAAACAACCAAAAAAGAAAAGTGTGTCACATCCAATGAAACAGAGAGTGTAGGTATAACCATAAACCACATCCATAACTTTATGAAAATGCCACTTTTTACCTCATATACTGCATTTGTTAAATTACATACCAAATTTTAAAAAATTGAAAATATTTTTTATATTATATATTTTTATATTTTTCACATTCAAAACATATTATTACTTGTTTTAAGTTTTGAAATATAATATTTAAATTTTATTAAAAAATTACAATATTTAAAGTAAAATGCACTTTGGGCTGTTCATAAATTTATGAAAATACCGTTTTTCCTAAGACTTTATCTAGGAATAATATCTCAATTTTGAGCACGCAGTTTTCTTGCCCATCCAGAGGAGAAAACTGAAAGGTGGAATAATAAGAGCAAATCTAACAATTTCTCTAAATTTTTCTCTAGAATATGGAATGAATATCAGTATTTCCTATATTTTTTTACTCAATTTCAACAAATTTCATATTTTTGCACAATCTGTCATTTATGAAATTATAGTTAATTTTTCATTTAAAACTAAGACTTCATTTTTTATTTCATCAAAATATATTGTAAAAATTAATTAATTTTCAAAACAATCAATACAACAAATTTGAAACAAAAATTTCGATGTCAATTAGAATTCAGTTTTCTTTTCGTATTCTTTTCATATATTTACCTTATTTGAAATAAAAGATAACAACATATAAAAAATTATAAACTATAAGCTAAAGAGATTAATTATAATCTTCTAAACAAATAACTATTAACAAAAATCACAAAAAAAAATATAAATAAGCATCCCACACGATTTTGAGATTGTAGTAGTTTTTTCTAATGTTTTTTAATTAAAAATTGAAAGTACTTTTTAGTAGGAATGGAAGAATGGGGAAATTGAAACTTAATTTTTTTAATAAGAAAGTGAATATTGTGTTAAAATTTGATGCATTCAATTGAAATTGCATTAAGTTTCCATTCCCTATATTTTTTTCTCTTTCTACAAATATAGGGAAGGAATTCTTTTCTCCCATCAAAATTCTTATTTTAGGGAATGAGATGGGAAAATTTTTGGATTTAAACAAACATGTAAAATCCATATAATCAATAAAAATATCTATTATATGGAAACTGTTGGACTTGCTCTAACAAGTCAATCTGATTTTGTAAATTGGACATTTTGATTGTAGTACTCTACTATATCTTTTTTAATTTTTAGTTTTAATTGAAGTTATTTTTTAAAATATAGATTTGAAAGAAATGGAAAATTTCTTTTTGAGTAAAGTGCATTTATACCCCTGATTCCTTGTTTATGGCACATATATTTTTCAACTTTTTAAAAGTGTACATATATTCTAGTTTCTTATATAGTGCACATATACCCTTAATTTTTCAACACTGATATCTGGTTATAAGAATATATGTACACTTTCAAAAAACATGAGAAAAGATATATGCACACTTAAAAAAAGGGAGTGCATATATGCACTTTTTCTTTCTTTTATGATATCACCAAGAGAAAAAGTGTAATTTGAATGATTATAAGTTTAACTCATTACTAAATTAATATGCATAATTAAATGTTATTTTCTTCAAACTAGTATTTTAGATGAGAAAGAAACATATTTTCTGGATTTTTAGAGTAAGAAGGTTGATAAGGAAATAAGAAATTTTTTCCCTTGTAGGGAAAGGTTATAAATGGTAGTTACCTAATATAATTAGTTTCCTTATAGAATTAGTTATATATGGTAATTTCCTTATAGACTTAGAACCATATTATCATTAGAATTTGGTTTGTTGTAATCCTATATATTGTAACTCCCATTATTGATGAGATGTGTCATTAATGTGATATAAATGCACCATTAATAAAGTCTTCTATATTTTATCATGGTATCAAAGATTAAAAATTCTGAGACCTGAACCCTAAATAAATCTGTTGTCGTCTTCCGCCAGAGCCGTCGTCGTCAAGCTGCGTGTTACACTACATGCGCCGCCACCGTCGTCGACTTCCCTGCTGGTTGCTATTTTTCCTATCGCCACTACCACCTCAACGGTTGCCGCGATCCGTTCTAATCCGTTCACGCGCCACCGCCCAACTTTACGCGCCACTGTGCCTCTACTACCTGATTTGCTGATTTCGCAGCCGATGGTCACCGCAGCTTCTTCTCCATCTCCCGTGAACGTTTGCAGTTTGTGCCTACCAGATTCGCCGTGCGTGTTTTTCATGCGCCGCTCGTACCCCACGCGGCGCCGCGTCCGACCTACCGTAGCGCCGATCGTGTGTGTCACCGATCTGCACCAATGACTACTCCTGGTTCCAGTTCTAATGCTGCAGAGCAAGCCCGCATCGCTGCTGAAGCTGAGACTAAGGATTTTAATTTTTTTTTAATGATTAGCAATTTCATAATCTTATTCGCAAGTTGAGGATTCTTGATCATAATGCTCCAACTTGAGGGAGGGTGATAAGAAAATAAGAAATCCCTTCCCTTATAGGGATAGATGGTAGTTACCTAATAAAATTAGTTTCCTTATAGAATTAGTTATATATGGTAATTTCCTTATAGACTTATAACTATATTACCATTAGACTTTGGTTTGTTGTAACCCTATATATTGTAATTCTCATCATTGATGATATGTGTCATTGATGTGATATCAATGCACCATTAATAAAATCTTCTATATTTTATCAAAGGTTGAAATGGAAGAATGAATTAATATATAAAAGAAGAAACCCTTTCTGGTTTTCAGAAAGCTAACAAATAAAGAATACAAAGTCGAAGCTTAATTACGTTATTCGGCGGGGTTCAATATTTTAGCAATAAGGTTATCATTTGTCACATTCCTCCATTTGAAATTACCCTTTCTACTTTTCCTACGCACATTCATACACACTCCATCATTTTCTCCTCTCCAATTCCCGAAGTATTTTTATTTTAGACTTTTTAGTAGTAGTTCATGTACTTTTCGAGTATTTCCAAGTCCAAATTAAGCTAGTTTAGGAATATTTTTGTTTCGCATCATGTTTTCTAATTGAAACTTTAGCTTGATGTATTTCTTTGCAGATTTTTTTTATCTTAATGCTATTATTATAATTTTAAATTTAATATAATGTATCAATTATTGGAACGATACCGGGGGGGGGGGGGGAGAGGGACAATACTGAGTTCATCAAATTTCGAAAGAAATCCCCCTCTCCCTCCTCCTTCTATCGTTAAATAAAACACAGGAAAATTAGTTGTTCTGATAGGAACAACAAAATTGTGCTAATTTCAAAATATTGAAACTACGTTCAATTCGGTGAGTGTTTTCATCGCTCTAGCACGAATTGAATTAAAAATTTATAATTGCATGCTATTTTATGCATGTTAATTTCAAATGTGTTATTTGAGAATTTTATATAATGCATGAAATGTTTATAGATATTATTCTCTTTTCGTGACTATTATTTTATTTCATAATAATTAAGCACGACGTATACTTTATCATACTGTGCTTATTTATTGTGATACTATATGAAATTAATTACTGATTATATGTGGATGACCGACTTGTACTTTATCTTGCCGTGTCAAATTTGACAGCGTGCTACTTGACTGCTTGTCTGTGTTTATCGGGGTCCTCGACGCGATTGGAGTTCGGTCTAGATCGACGAGGAACGACATTGACCGGACCGTACGACTAGATTGGCTACTCGTGGTGTTTCTGGTATGCTAGCATAATTATCTGTTACTGACACGAGCTCGTAACTGAACATATTGGGTGTGGTTGACAGATATGGATTTCTGGATCGTGATATCCTTCAGGCACTATTGTAGGGTTTATGCCCTGATTCCAGTCATAGTCTTGACTACATCTTGGCATAACCCATCTGCATCATTTTACTATGTGCTAGGATATTTGTGGCTATTTGGATTATGTGATCACTAAATTTAACTCGGTACATATTGACGATTGAACCTCACTAAGCAAGGAGCTTACTCTAGTTTAAACAACCCTAACAAGTGTAGCTGAACAGTTAGAGTGAAGTGCACCTGTGCGTTTACTTCTTTTGGGAAAGGATCTTGGGTGAACCTAAAAATCTTTTGGGACTGTATTACAATTATGTAAAATATTATTGTAAAACTGATCCTTACCAGATCGTTTAGAAATTTTGCCCGTACTTTAGTTAAAACTCCTGTTTAATACTTGTATTAAGAACTTCACTGTAATAGTAAGTTAGGTTTTGAATTTTCTGAATTGCTTCCGCATAACTGTATTTGCTCGTTATTCCATTTGAGTAATCCGATCCGTTGGATTCTCGGTATCACGCCCAGTCCGACCCGATACTTGCGTTGAGGAAGTGGGTCATAGATCTGGGGTGTTACACCCTGTTTCTGTCTTGCCACAAAAATATCATTTTTTTAAATTCATTAAAAATAGCAAAAAAATAGTTTTTGAACTAAAAAATATTTAATGTTTTTTTAAAATTCAAAATTTTGTCAAAAATAGAAGCAAGACAATAATATAGGGACACCAAATAAGTCAGGTAGGACACAAATGGGGGAACGGTGGGAGTAGAACTAATCAGTTATTGTATGCAACTATTGTTATCGATGATCAAACATGCCCTGAAAAACAGTCATAAAAAATAGTGCCATTATTAGTGGACTAGATGGAGTTTATAAAATAATGAGTCACATCTGCACCTTTAAAAAAAAGTCACGTCTACATAATACTAATTTTATGATAGTATCACCTGACTCTAATATAACATATCCACTTAATTCTTGCATTAGAAATGCTTTCGTAGGTTGATGATGTATCAATATAACATGTCAGCTGACTTTCAAACCAATTCTTATACTGAAGATATCTTCATTAGTGACACACTTGTTAAGAAAAAATAAATTAATTTTAAATTGAAATAATTTATCTTAATGTAAAATAATATATAAATGTTAAATGTTAAAATAACCCTACCTTTTGGATGAAAATGCCAAACAACCTTGCAATTTGAGAAAGTGTCGATCTAACCCTGGACCAGACTAACTTTTTAGTCAACAGTCATTTGACCAAAATTTGGTGAATGATGACTTTGCCCTTAATTTTTAAAAAAGAAAGGAAAAAAAAAATAAAAGATGTATTTGCCCTCTGATTTTTCATTTCCCTTCCACCACCTTCGATTATTTGCCATTTATCTTTCCTTATTTTTTGGCCGTGGTGGAGGGGAGACGGCGGTGGGTGAGCGACAAAAAACGAGGAGGAGGGGAGACAACGGTGTGGAGCTGTAGGGTGGGTGAGAGGCGACGAGGGGTATGAGAGACAACGGTAGGTGAGCGGCAACGAGGGGAAGATGAGAGGGTGGTGGAGGCCGGGAGGATGGGAGGGGTTTCCGGCCTTGGTGGAGGCGGGGGGA
>JAULKM010101177.1:0-10260 GCA_032355605.1 Rubia tinctorum | reverse complement strand
ATAGTGAATAATTTTTACTGTTGAGGTAATATAAATTTTTATTTGTTTTTTGTAACTTCCCCCCCCCCCCCCCCTCTTATGTTAGTGTTTTTCATTATTCTAGTGAGGTTTATTTGATATGAGTTGATGTTTTGTAGTTTTTTTGGGTGACATGGATTGATATTTGTAGTTTTTTTTCTCATATTGATACTTTTCATTTTCTGACTGAGGTTTAGGTGATAGGACTTGATGTTTGTAGCTTTTATTTTTGATAATTTGATATTTGTAGTGTCTTTTTTCTCATGTTGATGTTTTTTCATTTTTTAGATGAGGTTTTGGTGTTAGAAGTTTATGTTTGTAGCTTTTGGGTGATATATGTTGATATTTGTAATTTTATATACATACATACGTACATATATATACACACATATATATATATATTGATGTTTTATGATTTTCAGAGTGAAGAATATATAATCTTGAGGTACCGTGAATTTTTGGTTGATGTTTTTAGTTTTTTTGTCATGTTGATATTTTTAATTTTTTCTGGTGAATTTTAGTTGATATGATCCAATGTTTTGTATTTTTTTTGGGTTGGATGGGTTGATATTTTTAGTTTTTTCCTCCCTCATGTTGATATTTTTCATTTTTTAGGTGAGTTTTAGGTGTAAGGAGTTTATGTTTGTAGCTTTTTGGTGATGAAGGTTGATGTTTTATAGTATTTCTTTTCTTATATTGATGTTTTTCATTTTCCTGGTAAGGTTAATATGATAGAAATTGATGTTTGTAGCTTTTGGGTGATATAGATTGATGTTTGTAGCTCTTTTTTAATTAAAAAAAGAGATAATTTAATATTTGTTGGTTTTTTTAATGATTTTCAATATATGATGTTTATAATTTTCAGTTGGTAATTTTGTTAGTTGTAGTCGATGTTTTATGATTTTTTGTTGATATTTTGTTAGTTGTAAATGATGTTTATTATTTCAATTCGACGATCATATTGATTTTTTTAGCAATTTATAAATATATATTTTTAGAAAAAAAGTGTATTTTAACCCCATATTTTGATTGAAAGTTCCAATATAACGTTGTAAAATCTGAAAGTGCAAATCTAACCCTATGTTTTGTTTAAAAGTGTCAAACTAACCCTAGAAACCAAATTGTGGCCGGAATTATTTAAAATGACCACTATACCCCTTTGAAAAAAATGGAAAATTATACAAAGATGATATTACCCATTTCCAAAAAAAATGCTCAAACCCTTCACTGGTCAACGGTGGTCAATGTCGGTCAACGATGGTCAACAATGGTCAACACCGGTCGCTGACGTCACACTGCAGCCGGCTGATTTTGACCAAATTAGATTGGTATTTTTATCAAGAAGATAGGTTTAAATCAACACTTTAGTAAATATATACATGGTTAAATAAGCACTTATGTATAATGATAGGGTCAGATCAGTACTATCATTAAAAAATATCTTTTTGAGGAGATATACTCCTTTAAATATATCATTACAACTTCATAATCTAATGTATCATAAATATACTTATAATTTGTATGTCTTCATTACGAAAATAAGAAATTTTGGTAAATACTTTCTGAAAGAAATTCAGAAATTTTGGTAAATAATTTCTTTACGAAATTCGATAAATTTATAATTAAAAATCGACACATATTGCTACTCGAATATTGCTAGGGATATAATCAACTTTTCATTATGGAGACCGAATTTGTATACTCATTACGTCCCAGATAAATTGGCATATTTTGACTTTTGGAAGTCAAACTAAGTCAAATTTGATCATTAAATTCTATTATTATACATGCAAGACTATTATCATCAGCCGACGACCGATTATTCGACGTTGAATGAAGTTGACCAGCTTTGGCCATTGTTGACCGGCATTGACTGGCGTTGTTAGATGTTGACCAGCGGCAAAGACTAGGGGTATAATGGTCAATAAATTTTTAGTTTTCAATCTAGGAGTATTTTTGTCTTTTTAAGTTAGGTCAATGCTTGAATTCTTTTAGTCAACATCGTAATAGTGCAGTTTGGGTATATCTGCACCATTTCTCCAAAACATAGGATTGAATTTGCACTTTCAAATTTTACAGGGTTATTTTTGCACTTTCAAAATTTAATTGGGTTATTTTTGCACCTTTTTTCTATTTTAAAAATATTTTTTGATTTTTTTACAGATTGCAGTTGGGAGAAAAATGATGGGAAAAAAAGTTAAAGAAATGTCCCTGCAAAAATATTATAGATAGGTTCCTAAAAAATATTAGGGATATGTCCCTGAAAAATTATTAGAGATAGGTTGTTTGAGCTAGAATAGAGTTAGAATTGCATAAAAGTTTCTGCCTAAAGTTTAGATTGCCTAACAGAAGACCGTCTCAAAAATCAAAATGACTTCAATTTTTTTAAATACTATATATAAATTACAAAGTAGTTACTATATAAATTGTAATATTTTTTATATATAGTTTGTTTTGTGAAGTGGTTATTTTCAATCACTTCAAAATAAAATTATTTTGATTACTACTTAACTAATACTTATCAGTCAAAATGAGATAAAAATAAATTACTATATACTAGCGGAAGTCTTACCATGCGTTGTGCGGTGTTATTGATTGAAAAATTGGAATCAAATTTTCGTGAATTTTTTACATCTCACATTTAAATTGAAACCAAATAATTTAATAAAAGTTTGGAGTTTATTAATCTAAGAACAATTTGAATTATGCAGTAGAATAATTCATTTTATATTTAATGAAAAAAATGAAATATACTTTACTAATATTTTTATTTAAATTATTTTTATGTTAAACTAAATATCACTGTCCTTGTTTCTTTTCAATTTTATCATGCCATTTTTATGAGACCTATGCAAATAAGGGGACAATGACATGAATCAAATTTTTCAATGAACATTTATTTATTATATACTATTATCAAATTGAAAATTTTATAGTATGAAACAAAAGAAACTAACGTTCAATATAAGAAATTTCAATTAGAGCCTTGGTGATTTATTAATCAATTATTGGACACAATAATGCTTGAAAATATTAGTAAGGTATGATTTATCAATTATTGGAAGATATTCCTTGAAGCTGCCAGATCAATAACTGCTCTCGCGGCTTCCAGCTTTGCCTTGGCTCGCGCAATCTGAGAAGCAGCCAATCTCAACGTCGATAAATTAGGGTAATAGTTCAGTAGCTAATTGTGACGAGTATCATACTCGCTCACATTGCTGCCTACAGCGTGTGCAAATTCACCTCCAAAACTTGGCATTTCAACCTTGCAAGATGTCTCTTTCAACTTGGTAAAAGCTCATCCCCGTCCAATTGATTAACATCACAACTATTACTTCCCATTTATTTTTACATCTATAGAATAAATGGTCGTTCAAGTACGAGTATTATTTTTTAAAACCAAATTCGTAACTAAATATATAAACAGCTAGAGGGAGGAGACGATGAAGAGATCTTAAAGCAGTAACAAATCATTTTTCTAAAACTTGTATAAGGTGGAAAGAACACGAGAACACTAAGGACCCGTGATGGCCAAAATGGTGTCTGTAACAACAGTTGATAATCCTTGCTTCAATGCTTCTACGTCAATTTCTCCGCAACCTATAAATGATAACATAATTATTAAAAATCCCTACAATTTTACCATCACTACTAACCACAGATCCAAATTCCTTAGAAGGTACACTCTGATAATGCTTTTAACTTCTGGTACATTAGTACTCTCCTTTTACATTCTCGCAAATAAATAAAAATAAATATCAGATCACTCTATTACTTATTCTAATTATAAAATTATCTGTCCAATGTTTAGTCAGTCTATAATAGAACTTTGTGTTAACATATTCTTATAAATGTACAATGGGTAATATAAAATAAAACATACTCCCTCCATCCCACCAGTTTTGGTCACTACTTTTTTAAAGTCAAATTTAGTAAACTTTGACCATTAATATAAGTTAATATATATATATATATGATAAAAATATAATGTGAGATATTGTTAGGTTCATCTTAACATCTATTTTCTAAATATCAAATTTTTATGCGAAATTGGTACATGTAGCTAGAGATATTGATGGTCAAAGATGATCATTGAAAACTGTGAAAAAGTTGAGTGGCCAATAGTAGTGGGCGGAGGAAATATATTGTAGTTACTTTATATATAAAACATATACTGTATTTTTTATAAGATGAAAAAATTAAGGCCCTGTTCTCTGAAGTTGATCTGAACTGAACTGAATTAGTACAAATATACTGAACTAAAATAAATATAAATATACTGAACTGAAAAATTGAAATTTAATTCTAAAAATATTTATTAATCAAAATAAAATTTATTTGCCGTATTTTTTTTAATTTTTTTTTAAAATTCTTGTTATACATGATTAAAATACCAAAATTCTAAATTATTTTAAAATAGTGTTAAAAGATAAACATTTAACAAAATTACTAATATAAATTGAACTGCATTGAGCTCAACTAATCTGAACTAAATGGAATTGCATTGATCTGAATTAAATTAAAATGTATCAAAAAATAGTAACAATATGACTAAATTAAGCTATGTTTCATTATAAACATTCGTGTTGAACTGGAGTGAATTAAACTGATCTGAACTTAAATAAATTGAATTGAACTAAACTCAATTGAACTGAAATGCAGATTAACTCTTGATAACATGAACTTTCATATCAATAACAAAAATTCTCATAGTTTTGTTCTTATTTTGAATATGGACTTGTAATACTTTATTTTTTAAAATTTTAATAACTATCTTAATATTTTAGTTTTATTTATTGATTGTAATTACTGAACTAAAATAAGTATAATATACTGAACTAAAATAAGTATAATAAACTGAACTAAAATAAGTATAATATACTGAACTGAAATAAATATAAATATACTGATCTGAATTGATATAATATAGATATACTGAACTGAACTGAAATAAATATAAATATACTGATCTGATCTGAACTGAACTAAAATCCAAATAAGCTCTACAGAACAATGCCTAAGCATAGTTTGCGTAATAAAGAGGTATGAAAATTCATGTTTGTTACCAGCCGAACACGTTTTTTACCGTATGTTTTTATCCGAGAGGGTAAGCAAACTTAGGCCCCATTCTCTAGAGTTTACACTACTACAAAAATGGTCTTTGTTGACACATAAAATTATTGTGAAAATACACATATAATAACATATTTTGGTATCGCAACACTTTGCTGATGTGTGGTTTTTGCCATTGTTATTATAAGTCTAAAATGTTGTTGTGAATTAGGCCTAGTTTAGTGATAAAACCACACTCTCTATAACTAAGAAGTCTAGGTTTCAAAACACACCTCCATTAAGAAATGGGAATATTAGATAAATTTCTTGATGGGGATTACCCAACGTCATGTGACCATATCGGTGGTCCCCATTGTGGTTTCCCAACCTACTGGGGGTCGATGATGGTGAGATCGTGGTGGTTCTAGGCGACGGTTCATTGGTGGTGCAGCGTTTGGGTGTTCCCTGGAGGGCATCCTTAGTTATTCAAATGGATGAAGTTTCAGCCTCCATTGAACTTTAATAGATTCAATGATGGTGTCTACTATTTAGTTCCTAGATTAGGATGTTAATATGTAATTTGGTTGCTTGTATGTAATCTTTTAAAAAAAGTCTAAAGTGTTGTAATAAGTATTCTTGGATCCTAATAAAAATATTGAAAAAGTCTATAATAGTGTTAAAATAGATAAAATATTCACACACATTATATTTTATTTATATATATTAAAAATGAGATGACCCGCCCCTCCGAGCGTCGTTAAACACGAGAGCAGGGTGAGTTATTAAGGGTAAAAAATAAGATTTATATGTTGCTCCCGTTCCTATTACTATTTTACCAAGGATGGTAGATAGTGGCAAGTACCGGGATCATCCACAAAAATGTTAGGAATCTAGTAATCTACTAAACACAACTGTGGTCGGATCATCAATCTGACCACGTGTTAGGAATAAAAAATGTTGTGAAAATAACCATTGGGTGGGGCGGGGGGGGGGGGTTAATTTTAAACAATTAACTACAAGCATGAAATAAATGAAATAAACTTTATAAACATGCGGGTAATATTTGCATAACATGGTTGATGTTATTTCGATTATCGATTTCATCAAATACAAGAACATAATCATATTCGAGTGTTTGCATCACGTAGTGCTGACAATGGTTAAAACTTCCCCCCTATATTTCACATAGAGGTGCGTGTATAAAATATTCCACTAGTCTCACCTCCGCAACTAGGGGAGTGCAACAACGGCTATGGCACATGGCGTAGGTCCAATTCTTCCCCTTACGATTAAGTCCCCAGCGGAACACCACAGACGAACTACCCCTAGGCCTACAAAGACAAATGAAGTAGCCATCTAATCAATAGCTTCTAGGATCAGCAAAATAATCCTAGTTTACTACTTACTCAATCTCTACCCACAACCCTTCGGTTCTCTTTGGTCGTCTTACTAGAAGCATGGTCGATCGTGACGATTCACAATGGTAACCTTCATGCACATGCCCAATTCCAGACTATCGCACCCCAAGCGCATCTAGGTTTCCTTTACCGGGGAGTAGCAATAGTGCACCAACAGAAAGTAGACTCGGTTATGTGTCAATAAAGTGTGACTATCATGCAATTCATAAGAATATTAAGAACAAACCAACATAATGATCACAAAACACATAGAAATAGGTAGATCTAGAAATCTCACAAATAAACATCAACACATGAGTACAAATATAGTCCCCAAGAAAGATCCCTACACCCTAACCATTTAACTGAATTATTTCATTAGATTCAACACTTTTGGGCAAAAGAAAGATGAAAAGAAAAGAAGCTAGAGAGAAGTGAGAGTGTTTTTTCTCTCTAACCACCTACTAAGATCTAAAAAATGAGCATTCTCCTTAACCCTAGTAGATAAAGGTCCATATATATAGTAGTAGGGAATTAAGCCTAAAAACAGGCCCAAAATTGGCAAAAAACCCCAGCAGCCACCAGGGCTCGTGTCGGCGTGGGGCGCCGGTCCTAGCATGGTCTGTGCCGCTCGTGCTGGGTGCGCCCCATGTCAGTCGGTCATTTTGCTCGTTTCTGATCCTCGTCATGCATTATTTTGCTCTCCCTGTAGGCTGGAACCTTGTTTTGCTCAATACCTTGGCGTGCCCCACGTTATTCTTCACACCCCGTGGGCTGGTCTTAGCATTTGTGACTTGAAATGACACGGGATGTGTAAAATGGAACATCCCGCCCCCATAGTTAACCGATTTTGGAGTGAAATGAGGGTACACTCGTATAAGATATTAACACAACCCGTGTCAGGTAATACGGACCGTGCCAAGGCTCACTAACATGGGCTGTACTGGTTGGTGCTGACCGTTCTAGCTTTTGGTCCGCGCCAAACTTGTGTGGTCCGAGCTGGCCGTGGCTGGTTCGCTTGGCTAACCGTTGGTCCGATTTGGGAGTTCTTGCAATCGATTTTATAGCGCTCAAGAAGATGAATCCAATGGAGAAACCCGCAAGTTCTGATTCTTCTTCTATTTTGCCCAGAAATCCGTGCAACCTCGAACAATGATTCCACTGTTTCTTCTTTGGCCTTCTTGAACTTCGAATCTTCCTTTCTTGGTCCCAATTATTTCTACTACCACGATTTGGAGTTTGTGGCCTTAAATCTGCAACCATCCTTGCAAATGGACTTCAATATCTTCTACCATCCCTGCAGATGACCTTCCACTAAAAGAAAATGAAAAATACTCACGAGCAACCTACTAATGAGATCAACGAGGAAGATCTAGGCTCCCTTGAATACCAAGTGTCCATTAGTTCCAATTAAGTCTACAAAACGCGGGATTTAGACAAGAAAACCAAATGTGGTTGTCTAAACCCTTTGTCGTGCAAACCTAACTAAAACTAGCAATCAACCAAACAAAATATGATAATAATGTGTTATCTGCTAACGCATGCATAATGGTGTACATCAATCTCCCTACACTTAAACCTTTAATCGTCCTCGAGTAAACAAAAACAAGAAAATATCTAAGCGAAATGTAGCATGCAAAGAGAAGTTAGACAATAAATTCAACTTATTCCAAAGCTATCCTAGTTCCCCCAAAGAAGTAAGAATCTCACAACTCTCACACTCCCCGAAGTTGATAAAGTAACCTAACCATCCACAAAATATTATGAAGAAAAAGGTAAGCATGAAAGATAAGTGTTGAACTAGCTTACTCCCCTGAAGAAAACACCAAAGACAATCCAAGAGATGTTGATGAAGAAACTGCCAAAAATGGCCAAAAGAAGTTGAATTCCATTTCAAATTTCTCTCCACTTCTCTCATTTTGCTTAAGAGCCCTTTTGGGTTTTCATCCTAGCATTCACACATGTTGAGCTCACCATCTCACCCTTTTCCACACGTTCTCTCATTTTTGCCTAGGTTTTCCAACCTAGCTGGGCCTTAGCCTCTCATTTCTACCTAAGCTTTCCGACCTATTCGGCTTTGCTTCTCATTTTTGCCTAAGTTGCCTTTTTGGGTTTCCAACTTAGCCGGGTATATTTTTTTCAATTTATTTTTGTGTAGCACAAAATGCCCCAAAGATGGGCTTCATACTACAAAAGATAGTGAAAAAGAAAAATGGCACCATCAAAGTTTTGGAACACACTCCCAAATACAACAACCAAAAATGTGTTCCCACACCTAAAAACAACCAACTAGAAAGTCAACATCCAAATTGGTGAAATACCCAAAATAAAGGAAAAACACAGTTATCAATAATCATCCCAACAAACAGTAATCATAAACTAGGTCGCAAGCAAATGAGACGCTACCATAGAGTGTTCCAACTCCCCCCACACTTAGTTAATGTATTGTCCCCATTGCATATAACCAAGGGAAAGTTAGAATCATCAAGAAAGGCTCAATGTCACCTCCGGAATCTGACCCCGTGCCCCTGCCCGCTCGGATATGAATGGTAGTAGCCTTTCTTGATGCTTGATGTACGCAACATGTTGCTGATCTCCCTGATGTCATCATGCATATGTCCCATATCCTCCATCAAGAAGTAGCTGTCCTTTCACCTTGTCAAATCTGTCTGTTATGTCCCACTCATGCCGATCCAAATGCATGCCAAACCTGTGAGCATCATTCCTAACCTCAAAGATAGAGTTCCCCAACTAATCTGGTCAACGCGGCTAATGAGTCCACATAGGATAAAAATAGGCCAATTGAAAGCCCGATGACTGATGCTCCCTGAAGGGGCTATACTCTACCGGGGGTGGCTCTGATGCTGAGAATGACCCGATACACTGTGCCTGGAGGGCTCAGGGCTTGGGCCAGGTGGGGGATCACGGCTGGACTGTGCAAGATATTCATAGTGGGAAGAGATAGCGTGCCTTTGAGAGCTACTAGCGTCATTCCCTATAGAATGATATGGCTCTTCATGAACAATAAATTTCCCCTAATAAGGGGGTATTATTCCAAATACCTGTATGAAACTAGGAGGTGGCGCTACAGGATGATAAAAAACTGGCAGCGGCATTATCTGTGGGAATGCTGGTTGTGGTGGGACAACCTGCTGCTCAATGGGCACAAATTATTTGGAATACACTGGGACCTGCTCTTGATCATCCCCACCCCCTCCTCTGTGTCATCATCCTCCTCTCCAAGGTAGTGATTGCCAAAAACCACCTCTGAACCTGCATTTGGCTCGATGATAAGATGTTGCAGCTAGAACTTCTTCTTCAGAGCAGTTCTCGAACACTGGGGAAACCTCATGAACCTCTTACCCTTGTACATCCCGAAGATAGTGCCATGCTCTATTGATATCATAGTCGCCTCAACCATGACAGGTAGAGTGAGTATATAAGGTTGGGAGGTTGTCGCCGTACCTCTTAAAGATACTATTTTTATACCCTTTTTTCTTACTAACTACAACTAAGTAGATAGTGGCAAGTCGGGGTCGTCCAAAGAGACAGGGGACATTCCCAAGTGTTTTCTCATACGATGCTAAATATTACGCTAGATATATAGATATACATACATATAAAAGCACATAAAGAGGGGGGGTTTTGGTTTGGTTTTTTCTAAGTTATGAATTTAAAAGCAAGTTACACTAATAAAGCATACAATCCTTAAAACAAGATTAAGTACGAATTACAGAGTCTTGGGGGCAATTGACTTATACTTCCAAGCCTTCTATCTATCATTGAACATATA
>JAULKM010101176.1:0-10261 GCA_032355605.1 Rubia tinctorum | reverse complement strand
AATGTGCTGATATAACCCTATAAGTTTTAGAAATGTGTTGATTTAACCCTATCACTTTTCATAATGTGCTGATATAATCCTACCTATTATGGCGGCAGAGCAGCAATAGTCTGGCGGCGGTATTTGGGTATTAATGTTGAGGGCTGACATTTTGTGCCAAAATATCGTACCAACCAACCTACCAACCGAGCCACATACCATTTATACTGAAAATGTTGATAACCGATGATGCGATATGGTATTACCGTACCACACATTTTTAATGGTATGATAATGGTATTGAGAAAATATTACCAGGTGTTATCGTACCATACCACATATTTATATATTAGAAATCTAACTAATATTATGTGAAATTTGATCTTTTATTTAGTTATAAGATTTAATCATTTGTTAATATTAAAACTAAATTGTTAATTTAAATATGTAATTTATAATTTTGTTTCAATATGTTGGAATTGGTAAAAGTTTAAAATATTATTTTAAACTAGATTTCTTGGCAATTAACATTTTTGTTCTAAACCTTAAAAAAATTAAAGTCATAATTATGTTTTATTACCGAGCAATCATAATTTACTTATATCATAATTATCTTTTAAAATCATAATTTATTATAACTTAATTATTACACAAAGTCTTATTTTATACCGAGTAATAGTTAGACGGGGACATTTCATATTTGATGTAACTAATGGAGTAATTTGATGTTTGTTTTTATTTATTGCAACAAGGTTCGATCCTATAATTTTGAATAACTTTTAAAATGTATCGTAATGTATAAATAATTATAGTGCAACGTTAAAAATTATTGAACCGTATTTTTTATGATTGGTCAACCATTAGTCGGTCTAACAAGAGACTTTCTCTAGTTCTTATTTTGATTTTATCTTACTTTATTATATTATGATTAGAGAATATTTTCTAAAATTAAGATTACACGATAGAAAATTTTAAATATTTATAATTTATTTTATGAGCAAGTAATTAATTCATTATAATTTTATATTCGGTGGTATTATACCATATCGTACCGATACCAACCAATTTTTGTGTATACCGATGTGTTGGTATGCCAAAGATTTGTACGGTATTGGTTTGTAAAAATAATATACCGACATTGTTGGTATGGTACGTGGTATTAGTAAAAAGTGATGGTAATCATACTGAATCCACCCCTAGGCAATAAAGTCATTTCCTATCCTTTTGTTTTTAAAATTTTCTTCAAAAATACAAAATTTCCTTTTCACGAAATTCCGTAAAAGGTTATATTTGCACTTTCACTCATTAATTAGCATTATATTTGCACTTTCAATTATACCAAGATTGTATGTGCACTTTCTTTAATTATTTTAGGTTATATCTGCACTTTTCTCTTTATTTTATTTTATTTTATCCATACATACTTGTTGATTTAAAGACGTCCTTTTTAATAAATGTAAGAACACTGACGCCTATTTTCTGTCAAAATGTTATTTTTAGTGTATGAAGTACAAAACGATTTTTTATCTTTATGGTAATAATTCCGGTATTAGAATTTGTTCTTCGCAATTCCAAAGCAAGTTGGGCTGACAATATAGCTCCAGACCGAGATTAAGAATCTAAGATCATGGAAGTTTCCATACAAAGGTCTGTGCCTCTGGCTATACGATATTCCTAGAAATTCATCCCATATTTGTTTTAATATAAGAGAAGATATGGATATTTTTAAAAAAATATATAAGAACGTCTCTTATTAGACCGACTAACGGTTAGATTAATGATGAAAAACTTCATTTCAATAACTTTTATGCTCAAATCATAATTTCATATATAAATTGTGATACATTTTAAAAGTTTTTCAAAAATATAGGAATGTTGATGTAATAAATAGATAAACATTAAATTATCCATTGATTGTTCAATTATAAAATAAACCCCCACAAAACGCTTTGCATTTGATTAACTGCTCAACGTCTCTCTCTCTCTCTCAACTCTACTGCCCCCCTCTCTAACACTTTACAAACCCTAGACAACCTTGGAGGGGGCCGCCGCCGCCGAAAACAACCTACTCCAGCGTTCCCCTCCACCCGATCCCACCCCCATCACCCATGCCATAGTATAATTGTTATCTTGGAGTTTTTTTGCCCGATCTAAAAATAGACGAAAATTGATTCTCCGTGTGGTGTCCCTGTGGCTGGACCGATGACTGCGACCAACGGTGTCATTGTGGCGCCACCGTGGTGTACCTGTGGCCACGGTGTCCCTAACGGTGCCCATTTTAACCATTTCAGCTTGGCGACGAGCTTAGCTTGTCGACAACAGGTGGTTTTCACCTGATTTTTCAATGTCACCAGAGTTTCAACATTCACTGTCAAATCCGCTATTCCATCGGCATCTCTGTGGCGGAAGAGACAAGTGGTCTTCTGCGGTAGATGACAACTCTTGCGGCGGCAGCAACATACAACATCCTACAACCATATAAGGGTGACAATCGGCGGCCGATGATTTCCTAGGGCAGGAGGGGGCATCCATTTCCTTTTACTTGTTGAGTCTACTCGATCAGATCTACGTTTATTTCTCAGAGTCTACTTGGATCTGAGCCGTCCAACTCAGATCCAATCGGTCAACTCGGAGACCGGGTTTATTCAACTGAGAAACGAGTCAGAAATGGTTTGAATATGATCGGTCCAAATCGAGCCAGCAAACAGCCGGTTCTTACTCCAGCAATAGTAAGGTTACAAGGGGCAATTCTCCTTCTTTTTTTAAAAATATATTCTTTCATTTCTCTTTTTTGGTGGGAGGCTTTTAAATATATTTTTCCTTCAGTTTTTAATTATTTTTCTTTTTTCATAGTTACTGGGGCAATGGATCTAACTAGGTTTTTTTGCCGGAATATTTAGTTGAATGTTCTCTGCCAACCTTAGGTTTTTCCGACAATTCCTTTTGTTTGGTTAAACCTAGTTGGCTTCTAAATTGGTCTAGTTATATGTTGGTATAGGAGAAATTCGAGTCAAATTAGTTATAACAACTTACCGTTGGTAATGCCGATTATATTTTACAGACAAGATTTGTAGATTGAGCAAGTTGAAAAATCCTTGATTGATCAGCTTGTGCCGTGTTAGAGACCTTCTTACTCTCTCTTGAGTTACTTACATTTACAAAAGATTTTCGGGAATCAAAATGACCGGGGTCATTCCTACATTCTATAAAGAACTTAATTTAAAGGAGATGAACCGGATCTTTCACTTCTGGAGGTGTTAATTTTTGTTTTGGTTGCTTTACTTTCAGTAGTACAATGTTTTGAAAATTTGGGAGAAGGTGACTAATATTTGAATATTGTGATCAGCTTCTAGTAGTTCGAGCTAAACTACTCGGATGTGTACGCAGTATTTGACCATTTATCATAGGATGTATCTGTTTCTATTACTATATGTTTTATACATAAAGGGTACAAATTTGTAATTTAATTTTTAGCGCCTTTATGACTACCCTTTAGAGAAACAAATGTAAGACTTCAGGCAACAAATGTAAGTCCACAGATAACTTGATGTAAGCTTTCGGGCAATGTAACCCAATTTTTGGCAACATACGAGTTTAATGAAAAGGGAAGGACACCCTCCAAACCCCGTTATTTGGTGTTGAGATATATATCCTACATCGGTTTCTTAAGAACTAAATGACTTACATATAAGGTCTTGGGTCACCTCCACTTAGTACCAATGAGTTTTAACATGGAAGTCCAAGATACTTTGAAATTTAACATGGTATCAGAGTTCAGGTTGGTTTATTAGGTTGATGTGTGGATCCCGTTTAATTTGGCCAGATATGGGACTTAGAGTGTTTTCCAAGTTGGCACGTGAGGGGGCACGTTGACAATATGAAAGAAATTAATATTCTCGAGACTATTTACATTCATTTCAGTATGAATCTCTTGATATATGAGTCGTGGAGTGTTTCGACATTGGCACGTGAGGAGGCGCGATGACAATATGGAAAAAATTAGTACTCTCAAACCTATTTTACATTCATTTCATATGAATCTCTTTGGGTCTTTCATCCGAGGTAAACCTATTAATGACAATCTACATTAAATTACTATATTTCACTAATAACTAAATTTTATCCATAATTAATTTAATAAGATAGTATTTAAAACTTTAATATTAAAATTAATATAATACAATGAACATTAAAAAAGCTCATAGATTTAAGAAGCGGATACCGTATGTATAATGTGACAGACCTTATCCGATGAAATAAAGGTGGTTTTGAATATAAAATTCGCCATGTATGATGTTCTGGAGATGAATATGAATGTTTAAGACTTGAGTAATATAAAGAGAAGAGGAGAATTAATTTGTATCAATCCCACTCCAATGTCACAATCTGCATCAATCCATTCCTCCCAGTAGCGAGATCACAAATAAATGAACAAAGTATTGAGATCACATTTGCAGCTTAAATTGTGAAACTAAAGAACTTGTTTATTGAATAAAATGGATAAAGTACCCCCATCAACAATTACAGCCTAGCCTCTTCTTATTTGTGTCAAATAAGCTTAAAAAATTTCAAGGAAAAGAGAAGAAGAAAATTCTTTAAATAGTAAAGAATCAGCTCAAATTGGGCTGTGAGATGGGGGCCCAAAACTTATTTATTTGCTCATGCCAGTAGCATCTTTAACAGAATCAGCAGCTCCTTGGGCCTTGGCCTTCATCTGCTGGCCAGTCTCCTGAATGGACTCCTTAGCAGATTGTGCTGCGTTGCTGGCCTTGTCCATCACTTGGTTTCCCTTTTCCTGAATTTTATATAATCATTCAGCAATTATTAAATCATTTTAACGCCACCTAAATTACAAATTATTTTAAAAATATATAATTGCAAAAATATGTCAAAGATAATGGTGAATTCATGATTTCACAGGTGGAAGAAGAGGGTAAAAAGGGAAGGTCATTGTCGCTGACTGAAATATTACAAATAGTGATACGTTACTTGTTGCGAGAGGAAAAAAAGGGTGCATCAATCACATAAAAAGTGGAAAAAAACACAGAAATAGTGATTATAAACATGCTATATGAGTGTTTGTGAACTTTGAGGAGGAAAAAATGTATAATATGACCGTATTTCTCAAAACTAGCATCATATTAATAGAATATGAACTGATAGCTATTCGTTTTATGACTATATGAAGAAAAATTTGTGAGTAAAGGAGACGGAGCACCTGAGTTTGGCCCTTGGCCTGCCCAGCTTGGAAGCTTGCGTTTTGTGAGTGATCCATGCTTATTACTTTCTGGTTTTGTAATGAAGTAATGTAATAAAAATGATTTACGCAGCGCTATATGATTTGTTATACTTGAAAAAGAGCTTTATTTATAGAGGAGTCCTGGCCATTACATGGTTGCCACGTGTCACCCCTGCATTTCTCTTGCCTCGTATTCCGGTTCGGCTTTTGTGTATTAGCTCTTCTGTCGGACTATTTGACCCAGCAAAATAGGAATAATGGTGTCTATGTGTAAAATTGTTTCCACATTTTAACTGCAGTTTATATTGCGAATTCAAGACGCACGAGGGGCAGATGTAGTCCGTTTAAATGGCCACAATTAATTCCTCGATATTAATGGAAACATTCACTTCAAAAAGAAGGGGAATAACACTTATTCACCCTCCAGTTTTTTAAAGATGTTTCACTTTTTTTTTACATTGACTTCTTCCTCTTTTGACAAATTCTAAATTATTTTCATCAACTCAATTTACTTTTTACTCTTTCATTGTATTCTTCACCACTAATTCAATATTTTATAAATTCAAATGCCAAAAGCAATGGAGTCAATCTTAGAGAACCGGAGGGAGTACACTTCTACTCCCTCCATTTCTTTATTTGTGACACACTTAACTTATTGGGATTTTTTTAAATGTCACACTTTTTCATTTTTCGCAAGATTCTTTCAATTTCATCCAATTATTCTACTTTTTACTTTTCACATTCAATTTCATCCAATCATTTTTTCACCAAAATCCAAGCATATATACCTATGGTGCCATCAAATTTAAAAAAACAAAGGGAGTACTTAATTCGATTGTGTTTAGGAGATTTTAATTTGATAAAATTAAGTTTAATTTAATTTTATTATAATAATATTTTGAATTTGTTTCATAAAACCCGCCTATTTGATAAGTGTAAATATAATACTTCCTCCGTCCTACGAAAATTTGAACACTTTGCTTTTATGGGTGTTCTAGGCAAATTTGCACACTTTCCTTTTAAGAAAATATTCAACTTATCATTAGACAATACCACCCCTAAAAAATGAAAATTTACAAAAGCGAAAATTCACTCCCTCACTCTCCCTCAACATGATTTCCGCGCCACCCCATCTTTGCTCCACCTCATCTTGCCGCCTCCTCTCTCCGCCACCCCATCTTTTCCCCGCGATATCCCATCTTTGCTCCGCCACCCCCTCGTCGTCCTCCTCTCCTCCTCCGCCTCAACCCTAATGTCGCCGCCACCGCCGCTCCTCGCCGCCCACCTCCCCTCCAATGCCTGAACCCTAATTTCTCCCCGCCACCACTTTTTTGCTCTGTCGTCGCCTCCCCACCTCTCAACCCTAATTTCGCCACCGCCTCTCCTCGCATCCTCCTCCGCCAGAATCAGTAACCCCCACCAGACTCACCATTATTAATTTTGCCTTCGCCAGAATTAGTAACCCCCACCAGACCCACCACCACAGCTCCTCCATCGCGAGAGTCACCTCTACTCAAGCTCCTCACACGCCGGCTGGATTTGTAGAAACACTGGCGCTCCACACACGAGGCTCTAGAGACTCAGATCCACCGCCATCGATTTACAATCAGTCATCGCAGGGAGGCGGGAGGACAGAAAGAACGGAAGCAGGGGATGGAGAGGACGGGGCGAGGGGACGGAGGGGATGGAGGCAGGAGTCGTAGAGGATAGAGGTGCAAGCGGAGAGGATGGAGGCGCATACGAGAGGATAGAGGCGCGGACGAGAGGACGATTGGAGAGAGGAATAAGACATAGGGGCATATTAGTCTTTTCACCTAGGGGAGCTTTGCAGAAGATATTTCTCTCTTTGCATGTTCCCCTGGGACGGAGCGAGTATTAGTTTTTGTTAGTACAAATATAATCCTCGTTTGTTAAAAAATATAGGTCAACACCGGTCTTCACTATTTTCACGTGGAAGGACCGAAATATTCTTCTATTATATATATAAACTTGAATCACCCCAGTTCCTTTGTGTGTATAGATATGATCCATGGTTTTCCTAAAGGGTAGATATCCAGAACTGTTGTAGATTTTAGAAACTATAACTCTGTCAGCGCTGACCATCATTAACGATTTTTATTTCAATGTTAAATTTATTTATAAAGACAAAACTACCCCTTACTCTCCTTTGTAAGTTTCTGGATTTTTTGAACGTTTTTACCCCTTATTAATATTCATAATTTATCACTACAATTCTTTTC
The DNA here is from genome assembly GCA_032355605.1 of Rubia tinctorum. Lineage (NCBI taxonomy): Eukaryota > Viridiplantae > Streptophyta > Magnoliopsida > Gentianales > Rubiaceae > Rubia > Rubia tinctorum. The sequence continues at coordinate 2,803 of JAULKM010101176.1, read as the reverse complement.
TATTTTATCATCTTCCCACTCATTCACCATAGCTCTGAATTAGTCCAGGATCAAAGTTGCCGCAAGTGATTCAGAGTCACATCCCTCCCCACCACTATTGCCCTGTTCATAAATTTCCACGACTTCCTCACTACTCAGGAAAATGACATAGTCATCAGAAAGCCTAAACTCATCTTCCAGTTCCTTCACCATTGATCGACGATCTGAACCAGTCCACAATCGGAGAAGTCGCCAACGATTTAGAGCCATGTGGCATAAAAGAAAATGCACAATACGTTTTCTTATCTTTACCACAACGACATTTCTTTTTCCAATTTTTTGCCACACTTATGCTTTACCACAATGCTCTGCCATATCAACTCGCATCATGGTAGGACATGAGTGTGAAAAAGCAAGTTAACGCGGTAGAAAATAAATATGTATAAGTATTTTTGTTTTGGAAAAGCATTGATCTCATTTTAAAAGTTATTGTAGTCAAGATGACATTGTGGAAAATTATACATACTTTTTATTATTTTGAATAATTTTTAAGTCTAGTTAAGTGCTAAAATAACCCTGAATTTAGGCTGAAAGTGCCAATATAATCCGGCAATTTCAGAAAGTGACAAAATAACCTTTAACTCATTTGACTTTTCAGTACACTGATTCATGGCCGGATTTAAAGGAAAATACAATTTTGCCCTTGTATTGAAAAAGAGTTAAGTGCTAAAATGATCCTAACTTTAGGATAAAAGTGTCAATATAACCCTGCAATCTCAGAAAGTGCCAAAATAATCCTTGACCATATTGACTTTTTAGTCAACTATTTTACTGTCGGAATAAGGTAAAAATGATGTTTTACCCTTATTTTTTTTAAAAGGTCAAAAAATATATAATGACGTACTTGCCCCTTACTTTATTTCTCCTTTTTTCCTATTTTCCTCTTGCATTTTCTATTCTTCCCCAGACTTTCTTCCCGCTTTCTTCAGCCCGAAGCACAGAAACTGAGGCGTTGCCTCCCCGCCCTTCATCTCTGCAATCATCCATCGTTCCTCGTCGGCGTCGTAGTATTTTGTTCCTCATCTGCAAGCCGTCGACAGATTTCCTTGTTTTGCGTCTTTCCCTTCAGATTCACCCCCTGAAACAGGGCATCATCCGAAATGGTAATCTCTCGTCAGTATGTGTTGGATATTGTCTCAGTTGTTACCTCTAATCCCCCCTAATGGAGTTGGTTTTGTTCATTGTTTGAGATTTAGGGGTAAAATGTGCCACTGGGGGTGAATTTTCTAGGGTTTTTATAGTTTTTAGAATTTTGCATGTTTGTGATTTCTGGGCTCGTGAAGATGCTAGGGTTTGTTTGCCTTGACTGTGTTAGGGTTGTTTATGGTGTTATGCAGGGGCTGGTTGAGAAGTCTTATAATGGATGGGATTTAGTTTCGTTTCATGTACTATCCAAACAGGGGACGTTTTTTTCATAATTTTGGTTGTATTTTGAAGGGTTGTAATGTTAGGTGGTTGCTGTGTATTTACTTTGATACCTTTTTTGGATGTAGTTGCTGTAATTTGTTGCCTTTCTTGTGGCTCTTGTATGTTTTAGAGGCATTTGTGTATTAATTTTTCAAGTCCATTGTGTTGAAATAACCTTCACTTTATTAACTATGTGCCGAAATAACCTTGTCTTTATACCAGAAGTGCATATATGACCCTGTCTTTGTGGCGGAAGTGCAGATATAACCCTCACTTTAGTGAATATGTGCTGAAATAACCCTGTATAACTCTAAGGGGTATTTCGGGCACTAAATTTTCAAAATTTAGCTAAAGGTTATTTTAGTAATTTCCATTTTCTCTTTGCTGGAATTTACACGGTCAACACCAGAAAGATAGAGTTTGGGTATATCGGCACATTTTTTTCCAAAAGTTAGGGTTAGATTGACACATACAATAATAAGTTAGGGTTATCTTGACACTTTCTGAGATTGCAGGATTATATTGACACTTTCAACCTAAAATCAGCGTTATAAATGTAAATAACCCATTTAAGTTATGTTATTTTTGTTGACCAAAAATGAAATTATGCCCATTTTTATGGGAGGGAAGGAATACATGTCTGAAGGGAAAAAAGTGCAAAAAGGTTTGAAATATGGATAGTATTTCCTTAACATCATCATCTCTAATCTTCATCTTATCCAAAGTGTAAGGTTGACTAAAAAGCAACATTTCGAGATATTCACACTCCAAAATCTTATCTGAATATCCACATTTTCCAGTAGCTTTGTAGCACTGTCTCCGATTACTAAATGTCACAAAATCATTCGTCAATTTAGCTCGGAAGCTGTTTGACGATAGTCCCCAATGGCAGCCATAGTTTCCTGCCACCGCCATTTTCCCCTGTTGACATCACCCCTCAAAACCGTAAACCGTGATTCTGAGTTTCCGACAACTCGGGCCGGTAACAATGCCACTCAAATTCAACTCCCAAGGCCCTTGTGCTGCTCCAGAAGTCGACCTGAAATCCATTCCCAAGATAAGCAGGCAAGCTAGCTCTCCGTTGTGCTTTTTTACTTCTTCTTCTTGATGATGATTTGATAATTCAAACGTGTATTAATCTTTGAACAGGGAAGTGTAGCGTTTTCTTTAAAGAAATGTGCGGTTTCTATCGCGTTAGCGGTCGGGTTGTTTACTGGAATGCCTGCTTTGGACGTCATTGCCATCAATCCAGCATTGCCGGATGTGTCTGTTTTGATTTCTGGGCCGCCAATTAAAGACCCTGGAGCGCTGTTGAGGTACGCATTGCCCATTGATAACAAGGCTCTTAGGGAAGTAC
>JAULKM010101175.1:0-10261 GCA_032355605.1 Rubia tinctorum | reverse complement strand
AACAGAACCTTAATCTTCTCAAGATGGAATGCAGGATTGATTAGCCTTCTGTGCTTGGTCCACTTGTCTCCTTCGGCTGATACTAGCCCAAGCGCCAACAGTTTACTGAGTGGATTCGAAAGAGGCTTCTGAAAGATAGTCGGCTTAACAAAGATCTCCCTTATGAGTTCAGGGTCCTGGATGCTGATTGCAGGTTTTGGCCCAAGCCAGAACATAGAATTAACACCTGGATCATCAAATTTACAAGACACTCAATAAAATCACTGAACCATCTGTTCTATCTCTACACATCTATGCTTTCTCCAAAAGAAAAAGAAACAGCTAATCACTTACTCCCTCCATCCTACTATGATCATCCTGTTTTTTCATGCGATGCATAAAACATGTTTAACCATTAATATTTTTAGTCACGCATAGTTAAAATTGTTCAAGAGATGATGTTTTGAAAAGATGAAACTAACAAAATGCTATATAATTTAAAGTTGAGTTATGTTTTATTTAATATTTGGTGAGACCATCATATATACTGGGACCGAGGAAGTACCATATTTCTTGATGAACGCGACGAAAAAAGGCAGGACCCGGGGCACAATGTCGTCGGAGAGACTGATGGGCTGAGATTTCGATACATCGATCATCTTTCCCAGTTCTTTCAAGTCACCAAAGATTGGTTTGTAGGAGTTTCCCTGGAAACCCTGTGCTCTGAGGTACATTTCCATCTTTCTGGGCTGCACCCATAGTGAATTCAAGACTTTCCATGCAAAACCTAGAAAACCTAGTACAAAGGAAACTGCAAGTATGTAGAAGAAGTTCATGCTTTTACGGGCTTTAATTTGGTTGGAAATATTAAGCCTGATAATATACTTTCAGTTTTAACTTATCAACTGAGCTTATCTTCTTACTGGTTTACTTGAGTGAAGGAGAGGAGGCCAACTAGTATGAAGACGTTGATGATTGCAATTTAAAGGAAATCGTTTTCAATAATTAATTGGCTGCTTAATTTATTATTTTTTTTGAAAAAAATTGGCTGCTTAATTAGTTGACAAATACTGACGACAACTTGGAAGGAAAGAAGTAATTTCCGGATTCCTCCAAATGCTCTATTTTAAATTTCTTTTAGCGGGTTTTGTTTTGGTTTTTCTGTAGACAACGTGTCTTTTCCCGCGGGATTAATCGATAACACTATCCAATTTAAGTTAAACTAACTTGGTATCATCATCAACTCAACCCGGAGTTAACTATGAGAGATGTTGATTTCTTTTAACAGAGCTTTCGGGAGAGACAATTTATCAATGATCTGTCTTTCTCTTTTTACTTCTTTCTGCAGTTTGTTGAGTCCAATATTTGTTCTGCTTCCCGCTTCAATACCTACACGAATAGACACGAATAGACAGGCTAAGGTCAGGGTCCGTACCCGCTCCGACGTTTAAATCAGGTTGGAGAAATCTAGACAGAATTGGTAACACGAGAAGGAAGAGAAACACTAACTTACAAGAGAAGAGCCAGGATACACATATGGCTGAGGAGGATCTATCAATCTAACAAAATCTATAAAAAAAATCTTATCAGAGAGGGATGATAATTTTTTTTAAAACTTTTGAACTACCCGTATTCTCCGTAATTTTTGTCTCGGCTGGGCTGGAGCCCCTCCAGTCCCCTTGTAGATCCGCCCATGGTAACTTACCTTTCTTTGCAGGTTGTTTTTCCTCGTTATGTGCATTCCGGAAATCTATTCTGAAGTCAAAACCTTTTCCGGAAATGCCCCGGACATGCCTTTAAATAGTACTCCCTTTGTCCCATGACATTCAATGATCATGTTTGACCGTTAGTATCTCTGGTTGCATACAAAAATTTCAAATAAAAAAAATAATATTTATAAATAAATGTTAAGATGAATTTAACAATATCTCACATGATATTTTTATTATATATATATATATATATTAATTTCTATTTAGGGTGAAAAGTAAATATGCCAATACTCGCGAGACGGAGGGAGTAGCTTTTATTGCATATTTTTTTTAAAATTATACGGCGGTTCAACTGTCATTGTCTTCTTTGTGCAGTTCAGAGGAATTTCCGAAATAGCTAGTGACGTCATTGTCTTCTTTTAGTGCATATTTTCGTAAAATTTGGAAGTGCCTTGAAAATGCTTTAAAATAGTAGTTTTTAGTGCATATTTTAGCAGGGTTTCTTAAACGGCGGTTCAACCGCAGTTGTCTACTTTAGTACAATGCGACACATTTTCGACTTTGAAAGTGCCCCGGAATTGCAAAAAGTTGACAACGGAGCAATCGTATAGCACTTTGACCAGCGGTTCAAACCTTATCGTTGTTGATCACACTACGTTAGACCGCGAATATGCTCCAAACGCTGTCCAAATTTTTTTCAGGACCGTCTATCGTCAACCCGACTACCAAGATACATGTTTAAAGTTTGGACCTATATTGGAAGGTGGTTTTAATGATTTTCACTGGTGGGAAAATGGGTGTCAACGACGGGTAACGTGGCCTATGAATGGCGACACTAGTGGAGAAAATCATACTAAAGGCACCACTTTAAAAGCAGTTCCATCCGTTTTCCGAAGAACATCTTGTGTGAGGGACTTCCAAACTCGAAAATCTCTATAATCGGATCCCCAGTGTTTTAGAAGGTGGTTCAGCTGCTTTAGAAGGCGGTTCATTTTGAACCACTTTTAAAGGATCCCGGTTATAGGTTGTTCTATTAATAATGGCATGTAATTGACTCATTTTAAAGGCGATTATTCCTGGATGACTTTGATCATCCACGGTTCTAAACTCATAACTGTAGATCTGAAGGTCCTTCCGTGTTTGTAAGGCTCAGTTGGACTGCCAATGAAGGCACGAATAGTGTTACTGTATCGAAACTATTTCTGTTCTTAGTTCTGCCATCGTGACTCTGACCTAGGTAATGATGAACCGAAAAATTAGTTCCAAACTCGGAACTCACTGGTTTGGTCAATTTATAGCCATTTTTAAATGGGTTTTCATTTTGAAAAATCAAAGAATTTTAAAGCAACCACAATTTGGGGATTCAAGAAGAACTAATTGAAGAAGGTATGTGTCACATTCATTACTTGATTACATGTATTAATAATAATTGAATTGTGTTGAATTTATAGATTAGGTGGTATTTAGGGTAATTTGTTGTATGAACGGGGAAGGTTTAGGTTTATTTTAGGGTAATTTGTTGAATTGCACTAATTTATAACATTTGAATGTAGGTAGGTGGTAATGGATTGTATTGAACTCATTAGTAACGATCTTAGGAATTCACACGATTACATTCCTTTGGTTGGCTCTTTTATTGTGTTGGCATTTGAACATGCATCGAAAAATGACGTGGTGCATGCACAATGCCCATGTAGGGATTTTAAGAATGATGTATTTTTGGGCAGAAAGAAGTTACGTGAACGTCTAATCACGCTTGAGTTTGATACTAGTTACACTATTAGGTGTGGCACGAGGAGGTTGGGAGCTTTGAAGATTTAAAAAAAAAAAGAACCAGGTGATTTAGACGGTGATGGTGTATTTCATGAGATGGTAGAGAAAGTTTCCAGAAAATTTCACGGGAAACCAGAGGCTCTAGAAACCTTGCATAATAACAAAAGGACGACATTGTATAATGGCGTTAAACATTCGGTTTTGAGTGTGACTTTCATAATGATGAACTTAAAGGCTAAATTTGGGTGGACGGATAGAGGGATGACGAAGACTCTTGAATTAATAAGGGAAGCTTTCTGAGGGTAATCTTAAGCCCGATAGATCATATGCAGCGAAAATGATTCTCTTCCCAATGGGATTGGAATTGTAAAAATCCGTGCATATGCCTAAATGATAGTATGTTGTACAGGGGAAGGGTGATGCGTTACGAGAAAGATGTTGGGTGTGTGGTGAGTCTAGGTATAAGATAAAGTGAGATGACATTATCGTTAGCTTGGAAGTGGGTTGGGTTTGAAGAAGAAGACACCAGCTAAAGTTTTGTGGTATCTCTCTATCATACCACAGTTGAAGAAGTTGTTCACATGCAAGGAAGACGCCAAGTTATTGCATTGGCATTCAGAAATATTTATATTAGAAGATGATATGATTGCGCATATATTAGACAGTGGGTAGTGGAAGAAGCTAGAAGCCATATACCTAGAGTTTGGAGCCAAACCCCGACATTTGAGGTTAGGCTTATCAATTGATGGAATGAATCCTTTCGGTAATATGAGTAGCATACTGTTCCTGGCCTGTTATGTTAGTGATTTACGATCTCCTTTCATGGCTTATAATGAAACGAAAGTATGTCATACTGTGATTGATAATTTCATGGCCCAAGTAATTGGGTAATGATATAGATGTTTACCATGCTCCTCTTGTTGATGATCTGTTGACTTTGTTTAATGATGGTGTCCGCACGTACGATGGTAGTGTGGACGATTTTTTTACATTTAAGCATTATTGTTTTGCACCATAAATGATTTCCCCACATACTAGAATTTGTCTAGATACTCAATGAAATGGCACTATGCATGTCCTGTGTGTGAGAAGGAAACATATTTTTATCAATTGAAACATGGATGTAAAACTATTTATCAAGGGCATAGACGGTTTCTCCCGGAGGGTCACCTGTGGTGATTGGAGAAGGAGTGGTTCAATGGAAAAATGCAAGAAAGAGAACTATCGATTCCATTATTGGATGACAAGATTTTTTAAAGGGTTAGGCATTTAAAAAAAAATTAATTGGATAGGGGAAGCGAAAATTGGCATGTAAAAGAAGTTGGAAGAAGTGGTCAATTTTTTGCCGACTACCTTATTGGAAGGAATTTGAGGTCAGACACTGCCTTGATGTAATGCACATTGAGAAGAATGTGTACAATTCTTTAGTGGGCACACTTTTAATTACCCCTGGTAAGTCCGAAGATGGTTTGAAGGCCCGACTTGATTTGGTCAAAATGGGTATTAAGAATATTCTAGGTTCTCTGATGAATGGTGATGAGTTTTATCTTCCCCCTACTTGTTATTCCATGTCCCAATCAGAGAATTTTTTTTATGGTGAGACCCTAAGTAGTGTTAAGGTGCTTTGTTCTTATTCGTCCAACATCAATTCATTAGTATGTTTGACTGAGTTGAAATTGATTAGCATGAAATCCCATGATTGCCACAACCTGATATGAGAATTGAATGCCATTTCCATAAGGCCGTCACTTCCACCCCATGTAAAATTGTGCATGACAAAGCTTTGTTTGTTCTTCAAGAGTATTTGTGTGAAAACATTAGTGTTGTCAAACTTGACCTTTTGCAAGATATAATTGTGGATGTTATGTGTCGTATGGAGATGTATTTTCCTCCATCATTGTTTGACATAGTGGTCTATTTGATCATTCATTTGGTATGGGAAATTAAGATATGAGGTCTTGTATTCCAGAGATGGATGTACCCGTTTAAGCGGTATATGAAAATTTTAAAGTATTTTATGAAGACCCGATATAGATCAAATGCAATTATTCTGCAACGTTATGTGGTGGAGGAGGTAATCAAGTTTTATACTGATTATTTGAGGTATGTAGATTATGTAAGTATTCCGAGATCTAGACACGAGAGAATGCAAGAGGGCCAATGGGCAAGAATAGGTAAGCTATTGAGACCGACTGCAGAAGATTTAAATGTTGTACATCTTTATGTTCCGCGGAACCACGAGGATGTTGTCCTATATATTGAGATCCACATGGATGAAATAAGAATAGCAAGTCCGACTTTAAACGAAGCACAAGTTTGACAATGACACACTTCAACATTTGTAACTTGGCTATGAAGTCATGTAGAGGTCGGTAGTCATCCTGAAACAATTAAGTGGTTATCACTTGGACCCCTTCATACAAAGCTTTCATATGGTGGGTATGACATCAATGATTTCACTTTCGCCACTAAATCAATTGAGGATAAGGGATTGTCACATAATAGTGGTGTTATCCTCGTCTCGGAGGCATTACATGTTGGTATTGCAAGTGATAGTAATCCTATGTAAGCCAACACTTGTTACTTGGGGACAATATTAGAAATTTGGGAGCTTTATTACGTGTCTCTATGAATTCCCGTATTTGAATGTCAATGGGTTGATGTACATGGTGGGAAAAGAACTTAGCCAATTTGATTCACAGTAGTAGATCAAATTCAGATCGGTTGGAGATATGATTCGTTCATATTGCCCGCACATGTGCAACGAATTTTATATGTAAAAGATCTCATTGACCCTAGATTGGAGATTGTTTTTGAAGGTGAAAGAGCATTACTCGAGGAATTTGAACTTGAAATATGGTTGGTTTCGGTCAAAATGGTGTGATGGGTAGCTCCGACGATGACATTGTGCTTGAAGAGGATGACTCGGCCTTGTCTACTTATTTAGGTCGCACAGATCATGAGGAAGGTATTTGGGTTGATGGAAAAGGGAAGATCAAGAAGAAGAGAAGGGGAAAGAAAAGAAGCAAACAAGGAAGAAAAAGAAGTTAAGATATGTTTTCTTGTTGATTGATTGATTTTGTATGTGAACATTAAGTCCAGAGGCAGTTCTGAGTCCGGAAGCTCATCGGATCTTGTGGTCATTTTCTTTTGTAAGGTCATTCTGGTCGGGTAATCATCGATTCACAACCGACTCACACTAATGTGCATTAGAAATGAATTAATATAATTAAAAGTTATGAAGGTGTATTACAATTCCACATTTACACATTCGAAAACATGAAATCATTACTTGTTTCAAAAATTTCCCAAATCTTCATAAAAAATAAACATTCATTCAAGTAAAATATCATAATAACCTAACAAGGTTGTAACCACACTAGCCAACACAACAATATCAAACCAAAGAAGCTCTTGATGAGCGGGATCTCACCGTAGATGCAAATTGACGTTTGAAGGCACTTTGCCAACCCTCCAGCTTCCACACAAACTCCCCCAATTGTCAAATTTAACTCCCCATCCACTTGTAACAAGTTTTGAACCCTCTAATGAATATCGGGTCCAATTCCTATAAACTACAGAATCAAAACAATTAAACTATAATGCACTTTAATAATATTTTAACTATGTAAATTTAGAAACATACCTTCTTCTATCCTCGACCTCTTGCTGGGTCAGTCGCGTCGCGACTCTTGTGACACCATTTGTGTTCAAATAGGACCCACTTCTTCTTGACAAAATATTGCTTGTCAAACCACTTACACGACTTCTCCTCCCCATGGAACACCATCCCTTCCACACTCCTCATAATCAAAGTAATCAAGTTCCCATAGGGGGGACTCTTAATTACCTTCTTCAAAGACGCAACCCACATCATATGTTTAAATATTGCCATCCTGAGATTGATTCTCCTACCCTTAATAATATAGTAAAACATCATAAGAGTTGTACAAGTGGGTTCAGTGATACGGTTGGATGTCAGTACAAGGTTTCTATCTATCATCTCATACATAATTCATTAATCTATTGTGAGGTGACTTAGGCTAAAAGACTACCTGCCAATATTGTGAGCATTTCTTTGAAAATACCTAATACTACACTCAAACGGTCAATATTTGGGTATTCAGTATCTAGAGGACATTTCTCTCTATGATATACATCATCTAAAGGACCATCTATGGCCAACAGATACACATCTTTCGGAAGCTTATAATACACTCAAGGAAACGATTAATTTCCCATGGACTTATATCAATATCTAACCTATTCACCCTCGTTCCAAAATGGCTACCCTCAATCTCACGCAAATTACTATAAAATTGACAAAACTCATCAAAGTAAGACGGTTCAATCAAAGTAAATAGGCGGAGAACATGTTTCCCATCAAATTTCAAGATAGAGCTGGCCAACCCTATGCTATGGTATACGTTAAGATCGATAATATACAAATATAGCAATTTACTAACATCTCATAATGCATTATCTACTTTCGGGGGGAAGTGATACGAACCTTGCTATTTCATATCCGGGGTTGAAAGAACAAGAGCTCCTGGATCTAGAACTCGACCCATGATTGTTGCTTGGGTCTATGTGGTTGATGTGGAATTGCTCGGAATAGTCCCTCTTGAATTTGGGTTTGAAAATGTGGGATCGTATTTTTGTTTTGGGAAAGGAAGAACAACCTAGGGTTTCTGATTTATTTTTTTTAATATTTTCAATCACGTTTTTTATATAGCTGCATCAGTTTCAAGCTCGGAAGTGAGTTGATCCTTCATTACATAGGTCCAATTTAAACTTCCAAACTCGGAAAATGTTCTGGACTTAATAAGGGAAGCTCCTATTTTTATATTCCAAGCTAGGAACTAAATTAAATGAATAAAAAAAGAGGACGTGTTTTTCTCCAATAACGGTTTGGATAATGCACCCGAGCTTGGAACTCAAGTTAAGAACTCGTATATAATATAAAATTTGGCCCTTCACTTTGGTACTTCTGATTCTAGAACGTCGTATAGACCAAATTTGCATACTGGAGACTTCATTCCAGGCTCAGAAGTAAAATAGGAGTTTTGGTCTACTTTTCAGTTCTGCAAAACTTTTGTTAGCTCCAAAGGGTTAAGAAATGGTCTCTTCTCATTTCTAAAACATTTGAAAACATAAGGAACACATGAATAGCAATGTTTAGATCATAATTGTTGGAAATCATTCAAATTCAATAAAAATTCATAGTTAAAATCATTTAATAAACTAACCCAAATTCTTCATAATTGTCTTTCATAAAAATTCAGGCTTCTTAATGGTCATTTGCATCATTGGCTAACATCTCTTCAATCATCATCATCATCGTAGAATGAAGAATACACGTGCTATCATAATCGTGCCCTCCTTCCTCATCTTCTTCATCTTCATCTTTGTCATCATCGGAGAACACAAGCTTGAAGTTAGGCATGTTAGCTTCATATCCAAGGTCGATGCGCATGACGGAAGATGCAACAAACTTGGAGTGACTAGCTTCTGTCACTGCCACCTCTGCACTGGAAGCACTAATATCTGCGCGTAAGCACACCATGTACCTGTTGATTATTTTCTTTAAAGAACTCCGGTGATCTGTGAAAAGAACATGAAAAATTAAATACAAGTCCATAACAATGTAATTTTTTCCTTAATTTGGCCAGAGATTTATATTCTGTAATCCAGAGTTTTCGAAAGATGATTCATATCAGTTGCGACGGTGGAGGGGTGGTTGGTGGATGGTGGGAGAAAGAGTAACTTTCTAAAATTTTTGCTAAGTTTGGTGCTTAGGTTTTCTGATAATGGAGAAGGAATTGAGCGCCGCTGGCCTTTAGGAAAAAAACCCCAGCACTTGTTTATATATTGGGCCAACTAAGGTAACTCATTAAAGGCAGTTCTACAATTAGAACAACCTTTAAAATAAAAAGGTTACTTAGATAGCACTTCCGAGCTCAAAACCTATTTTGGCCCTTAATTAAAGGCGGCTCAGGTAGAACCGCCTTTAATCGATCTTGATTAGAGGCGGAACCACCTTTGATCGATCTTGATTAGAGGCAGAACCACCTTTGATCGATCTTGATTAAAGGCGGAACCGCCTTTAAACGATTTAAAACCGTATTTAAAATTAAATAGTTGACCTGGGAGGGAGTTCCACACCCGGAACCAATTTTGGATCTCAATTAAAGACGGTTTCGATGGAACCGCCTTCTGACGCCACCTTCAATAGAGCCTTATCCACTAGTGATGGAATAATCTTCTTTATAAGATGTTCACAAATGTCAATGTTATAATTTGGGTCAAACTCTTTAAACTTTAAGGTGTATTGTATGTGCAACATAAGAATAGAAATAAATTTTCAATGTAAATACAATTCACATATAAAAAATATGAGTGTTATTAATGGAATAATCTTCTTTATAAGATGTTCACAAATGCCAAATCAAACTCTTTAAACTTTAAGGTGTATTGTATGTGCAATATAAGAATAGAAATAAATTTTCAATGTAAATACAATTCACATATAAAAAATATGAGTGTTATTAATGGGATAAACCACAATTATTCTCTTTAATTAATCTACAAACAAACAAATGCACTGCGTCATGGCATAAGTCACTAAATCGTGAATGGAAATTGGAGATGACTAAGGGCATGTGCAGTGGTGGTCTCTTAAAATTAAGAGACCACTTAAGAGACCGAAAATCCCCACAATGGGGGTCTCTTGAGTGGTCTCTTAACAAGAGACCACTCAAGGGTCTCTTGCTAAGAGACCGTGCAAGAGACCGGGT
>JAULKM010101174.1:0-26050 GCA_032355605.1 Rubia tinctorum | reverse complement strand
TATACAATTTTAATCTTTCAGAGGTGGTTTGGGGGGAATAGATCACATAGATGGTGAATAAAGTATCACTCAGCTTATCCCTCAGATTGCACACAATAAAATTCTCATGTTCAGAGACAAGAGAAACCAGAACCCAGTGAGAGTAAAATATCCATATTTTAAGGTGGTTTGTAATCAAGTAATTCATATAGAATAATTTCTTTTAATACCCTATTCTTCTCTCCATGTTAACCTTAGGATCAATAATAGCCAGGAGATTAATTTTATGCTTAATAGACAACCTTTTAAGTCTATGCTCAGATGTGCCTAAACCCCTAACATTCCAAAACATAATATTAATAAGCATGTTTACCATAATTAATGTTTTCGTTATTCTTCAAAGCTAACCTGGTACTTCTCTTGGGAGTCCTTGTCCTTTGCAGCCTTACCTCTTGGAATTCATGGTCTGAAGCTGAAGAGAATTCTTCCTCCTGGCCTTAAGAGACCTCCTTTACCATTTCATTGGCTTGTAAATCATCCACTTCATTGGAATGCAAATCTCCATCAGTTGTATCAGTCAGCAATGGTGAGTTCTGCAAAATAGATAAACATCTATTAGTACTTGATTTGTTGGAGTTGAAATTCAATTGAGATAGGTCTAGATTGAGAGCATTGGGGGAATCTCTTAGTATGGAGCAGAGAGTGTCATCAGCGAAGATTGGAGAGCTTGTCTTTCTCAGTGGTGAAGATGGAGCTATTTTGTAGCCCTTTGCTTCCTCCTTGTTTTCCAGCAGTTCATCCTGATCTTGAAATGAGTCCTCCAGGTTCTGATATATGTGTTGCTGCAAAAGATGTTGATCCAACTCCTCCTGCTGTAGCACCTGGAACCTGTTTGAGACAGAAATTGGAGAGGAAGGGGATTGTGGAGCAGGGTCCTCAGTGTGTTCCCTTGATGGATTGTTAGGGGTGATGGTGGTATTATTCTACTTCTTATATGGTTTAGTTAGTATGGTAACTGGGGAGCTAGTGATTTGAAGTTCAAAATCACCATGATTTGTTTCATTCCTTGGCCTATTAGCCCTTTTAAGTTCCAGTAGGCTGAAGATGAATTCTGTTGTTCCTCATTAGCCATATCATTAGCCATATCACCAGATTCCTTGTTGGACATAGTAGGTATCACATTATCCTTTACTACAACAAAAGAAGAAGTCACATTTTCCTTAGCTAAACTAGAAATCACATTCTCATTTGTTAATCCAAAAGCTACCGGTGCCTTTTCATTTTGTGAACCAAAATTAACTTGGACTAATTCTTTTTTAGCACCATCAACATTGTTTGGAACATGTTTCCATTTTTGGTGAAGCACCTTATCCCGATGATCTGGACCTCCATGTTGATTTCTATAGGTGTTAGCCTTATTAAGTTTTGACCCCTTATAACCATTAGAATATTTAATCTCCCCTTGTTTACAATTGTCCTCGGCGTGACCAAGTTTGTGACAGTCATTACAGTACACTGGGAAGTCCTCATATACAATGTTCTATGATTTATTATTACCAATCTATCCCAAGCGGATTTTAGAAGGTTTTGGCTTACAAACATCCATTTCAACACACAATCTAATGGTAGAAGGTCTAGTGAGATTCTCAGTAGGAGTATCAGTAAATAGCAAGTCTCCTAGAGCCTTTCCAATATGAGTTAACACAGTTGGATGAAAGAAATGTACCGGTGGAAATTCGACTATGAGCCAGACTGGAATCAGGGAAGATTTCTCGTCATAGTCGAAATTCTTCGTCCATTTGAGGATTCTCATTATGTACCCTCCCAGCGACCAGGTCCTCTTCAGCTGGCATCGATTTGAGCTTCGCCTTTGAAATCGATGGTTTGAATTTGCTTCCGAATGAATTCCATGGTCGATCTACCTCTGCTAAACTTGCCAATTAGGGCTTTAGCGTATGGAATTGCGAGCAGGTCGATCTCGTCCTCAGGATACAGAACTGCCACCTCCCCTTTGTAATTGAAGTGTGGGTGAAGCATCAAGGAGTCTGGGAGTGGCTTCAGTTGCAATAATGTCTCAGCAAAAAAGGGCTTATTGTTTGCCCATGGCGGCACCGCCATGGCCACAATTCTGCCGGCGAAGAGCCGTTAAACAGTGACAGAGGAAAATAGAACGGGAGAATCGTTATTTTTTTAGAGGAACAAATGGTATCCTCTAATAGTGTAGCAGAGGTGCACGCGAGAATCCCATGATCATTACACCGTCCTTTGTGACAATGTTTATTTAAATAATTGCGTTTGATATCCTTCACATATATCTACATTTCAAGTGTTCTTGATAATAAGTTTATAATGATAAATGTTAGACAATTATTTTTATGAGGTGTTTTAGAGTTTATAAGAAGATTAAATAGTTTTTTTGGTTTCCAACATATTATGTTTTACCATTTTTTAGTCTTCAAGAGCAAAATCACGTTTTTAGCATCCCACAAATTCAAAGTGAAATTTTCGATTCCCAAAACAAGATTCCGGGTGGTTTTCAGATAGATTATATTATTTTTTGGTCCATAAAATAGCATCTTATACCATCTCTTGATCCCTGAAACCCACTCGAAATCTAGTTTTGGAACCGAAAATTTCACTTTAAATTTGTGGGGTACTAAAAAAAATCATTTTGCTCTCGCGGACCAAAAGATTGTAAAAGATGTTATGTTGAGAAAAAACAATTTAGTCTTAGAAGAATCCGAACCTCGATACAAAATATGATTGCTAGGCCGAATTCCATCAACTTGGACCGATATTCATGTGCTTATAACATTATCACCGAGTCGAAACTCATTTCGGTCCAAGATTCACGTGATTAAGGAAATATGACTTGAGGAAATATGACTTAATACCAACTCTATTATGGTAAGACTCATATTGTAATAAGGAATGGGTATATTTAGCCTAGTTTGATTTGGAGAACTTGTAGGGATCAACTTTTATAAATATCTCAGTATGTATTCCTTTCATTCATTCTATTTTCATTATTCATAGCATACACCTTTAAGTTGACTTTAGCATCGTAGACTCTTTCCCCCAGTACCCTAGGTGATCTTAATTCTTGCAAGTTCGGTGATATCGAGCAAGGATCGGCAACTAGATTAGTGTCCATTCTCCATCAATTGACATATTTGATGGGACCCAATTGTCAACAATTGTATACCTTGCTCAATGAGTAGAAACAATAAACCACCACAAAAAATTTAGTCACAGCATAGAAGAGTCATGTGGTAGAAGATTAACCATTTCGAGAGGTCTCTGATCCCTTTCAAAGAACGAATCTTGCAGCCACAGAGGCACCGTCTACAAGAACCGATATGACCAGAGAAACAATGAGAACCATCACTCACTAGGCACACTCTGGTGATGAGAACATTGACCTATATCGAGGAATAAAGTGGAAGAAAAAGCTATGTTTCCTAAGGGAAATGCGAGCTAACATTGTAGAAGTTGGGCACCCTACTGGTTTTAAAGGTATTTTTTTCATATTATAAATGTACACCTATTTGACATCATTGAAGGTTTATTTGTCTTGCACCAGTAAAGTTTTATGTCTTAAGAAAATCCTTGTCTCATTATCAAGATGCGAGCACATTTGTTATCTGTCATGAAACCGACCGCTAGAGGAGGATCGTTGACGTACTAAGCGTAAGATTGATGTAGAAGGGGAACCTAGGAAAGGTTCTCCTAATTTGATTTAACGCGGGTTAACGTGATTAAGGCTTATAGTGCTATGTAACTATGACTGATGGTTCTGCAAGGGAGGTATGTTGTTTTCCTAAACAATTGTTTTGGGATTTGAATCCTATGTTGTTAACTTTTACTTAATGGAGCAGGTTGGGGAGGCATTAACCAAGGCTACTGAAGCGACTGTTGATTGTGTCAACAAAGTGAAGAAATTGAAGAGACGATTGGGCTCAATAGAATTTCCAAGGGCATTATTTGACAATGACTCGAGAAATGAGATAAATAAGTTGCATGCTGTTTTTAGGGAAAAGGAAGGGATTATTGTATCATTATGTGAGGAAATTAGGGGTCTAAAAGAGACTGGTCCTTCTTGTTCAGGCTATCCCTCTGCACAGGTTAACAAACCTCAGGGTACTATAGATTTTCACCGTTTATTCAGAGACATGTATGTTAGAATGGTTGTTATTGGGTGTTATAGGGCTTTACTCCGACTTCGCGAACAGAACCCTGAGTTAGAGATCACCAGTTTGAGTGAGGCGTATGTTCTAGATAAGGCGTTGAATGATATTTCATAGTTATACACACCATGTTTCCTTGGTGATTAAACACTGCATAATTTTGACAGTTTAAATCGTTTTCTTCGACAAATCGTACATGTTCGCAAACTTAATGGAAGAAGCATTAGTTAGAGGGCACTGCATGCCAACTCATTACCACTATTTCAAATTTGAAAGCATTTCCTTCTTTAATTTCAAACTTGCTCACACTTAAAAGTGTCTCCTTCCAATCGAATTAGTGCTGAAATTTCACTTGAGAGTGGATGGGAATAGGTTTTAGTTAGTCTCCTATTCATGGAAGAACTAGTGCTGAACAGACCTGTACAGATATTCTGGAGGTTGGTGAACATATTAAAAATGAAACGCTTCTTATTATTACTTACTGATTACCTTCTCGTAATTAATCAGAGTTATTTTGTACACAATAGATATTTCCCCCGGCAAGAGGAGCGTACAATGGCAAGGAGATAATAGACGTCAGAGAGACATGGTGTGAAGCTTGGCTGAACGAGTCTTCCAACAATTTAAGACTTAGGTGAAACTCGTGTATTTTAATGTGCATGTAATTTCAAACACATTTACTTTTTTTTCTTAAACTATCATATGGATGGATTACTATTTTCACTTGTTTACATGTTTACTTTTTTAAATTTCATTTCTTAGCATCAATTTAGTTTTTATACTATGTGTTCTTGGCTCTTCTAAGTTTCTTCTATGATATTTCCTGAATTTTGATTAGGGTGGGCCTGGATAAATTAAAAGAGGAAATTGCAAATAGGGAAAATTCAAGCACCGGTTTTACAAATATTTGAACCGGTGCTATAAACATACATCCTCTAAAACCAGAGCACCGGATAATCATTAACATACCGGTGCTGGTATATGTAATTTGTCCTATTTTAGACACTAGTTTATGAACATGAACCGGTGCTAGGAAAGAAATGTTGATCATTATTAAGTGCCTAAACAGCGATTCAACAAACTGTACTGGCATCTAAAATACCAATGCTGAGATGATATATTGAGCATCGGTTCATTATACTGGTGCTGATTCTTTGTTTCTAGCACCAGTTCTGCTTACCAGGGCCATAGTAACTATGTTTCAGCACCACCATACTTAGGCAAAAGTCGACTGTGGGCCCAAAATACCGGTGCCAGAGGCCCCAGTGACCGGTGCCATAGGGGGGGGGTGCCTGCAGTAGTGACATAAGAATCCCTCACACTCTCATATCCCAAAGAAACTAAGATAATCTATCCAACCAACATACCAAATCAAAGGTGAGGTTCAATCATGTGAATGTGTGAAGCTAAATTACTCTACCAAAAGAATCTAGCGAAAGAAAATCCAAGAGAAGCATAGGGTAAGTTTTGATTTCTCTTATTTTCTCTCATTTTGCGTAGGAGCCCTTCGAGTTTTCATCGTAGCATCCCACAATATCTTTCTTTTTCAAAGCTCACTTCTCACATTTTCCAGACCATTTATCCTCTCACTTTTGCATTGTTTTTTCAACCTATCCAGGCCTTTCCCGTTGTTGTCTAAGTCTCCCTTTCTGGTTTTTGACTTAGACTTAGACGGGTACATATATTTTTTCATTTTTCTAAAAACAATTATGTAGCACAAAATGCCCCAAAGTAGGTTTCATACTATGATGATAATAAAGAAAACAAACAAACACCACCAAAAATTCCAACATCCCAAAACTACTACAAAAAAGGTACCCTCACACTGATAAAATAAGCTTTCAAAGAAACAAAACAAAACAATTTTTCAAAAACAGTGAGGGAAAAAAACAAGGAAAAATAGTCATCATCCACATAAAAACAAAGAAGAAATAAAAGATTCAAAAGAGATGCCACCAATTATGAAATTATTCCAACTCCCACCCCCACACTTAGTTCATGCATTGTCCCCAATGCATGTGACAAGGTAGGAAAAAGGTGGGAAACACTCAAACTCCTCAACGCAGTCTGCCACGCCTGGCTCCATGCCCCTACTCATGTGGCTCCTAGTGAGGGAAATCATCTCCGATGCTCTTAGCTCTTATCCGACCAATAATCTCCCATATGTCGTGGCAGAGTAAGATCACATCCTTCCTCATAAATTGATGTTGCTCATCCATCCTCATGACAATCAAAACTGTTAGTGAGATGGCTCATATCCTGTTGGACCCCAAAGATGGAATCTCCCCCAAGACTGCATCCACTCGAGCTTATACTGTGGTGGCTAGCCCTACAGGTAGTACGATGAAGTATACTGTCTCAACCCCAGTGAAAAATGCTCCTGGAATGAGCAATACTGCAGATGCTTCCATGAGTGATACTCATGCTGGGAGATAATAGAGATGTTGTGTCTCGAAGGCTCAAAATCCGATGGCCCACGACTGTTGTGTCTACTCGGCCCCCTAAACAAGTCGTGTGGTGGGAGATGTTGTATCCGAGTGGGTGCAAACTCTGAGAACTATGTCCATCGGAATTGTAAGGCTGCTACTCTATGTGAATCAAGCTAAGGAGAGGTGGTGGTACGAACTGGGAGGCTACATGAACTGATGGTCCACTGGAGGTGGTTGTGCTCGGTTCGGGTGGACCTGATCCTCATCCATGGGAACTTTCTCTTCTTGGTCCTCCTCACCCTACTCCTTGGGGACAGCGACCCAACTACCATCATGCCTTAGTTGACATCTTACAGAAGGTGTGTATGAGTAAACGGAGGTCTTAGCTAGGTCCTCGTACTCTGAGGATGCCTCATAAAATTGGCACCCTTGTAGCACCAATAGACCTGTCTACCCTATATCTGAATCATGACCACCTCCACTAAGGCACCCAAAGTGAGAGTGTATGGGGTGTTAGGGTTCTCCCACATGTTCTCGTCCATCAGGAGACAAAAATTAGTAGCCAAGAGCAACATCATACCCCAAACTACTATCTTGCCCTCTCTCTTGTAGATACTCGAGCACAATGCTAGACAAAGTACCCCATGATATCAGGGTAGGCCCCACCTGGTAGAGATTAACCACAGCATCTTGTAGTCCTCATGGGTCAAAGTGGTGGCCTCTTCATATCCAAGTACCACTGTACTCAATAACCTCACAATATACCTCAGCGCCGGATGCACTATATCACAGTTCTTGCTCAACTTCTTCCGCAACCGTCAGGTGATGGCATGCAAAAATGGTCCAACCTCGAATCTTGAACAAGAATTGGTGCTGTTAGGCACCTGGCTCTGGTACTTCCCCCTGAAGCACATGGCAATCTCTTGGTAGGTCAAAGAACAAGCCTTGTCCCCCAGATGGAATCTCACCACCTTGTCGCCCCGCCTATTGGTTCCTTGCTTGACAATAGCAAGGAACTCCAACGTATATCTGGTATATGTAGGGGAAGACTTCTCCACAAAGCCCTTCAGACCAATCCTCGTCAAGAGAACCCTGACCGGTTTGAAAAGCATGACGTCCTTAAGGACCTCCTTGTCCACAACCGCCTCTCTAGGATGGGTCATCCCACAAGACACACCTAACTGAGTGTCTATAATCTCATAAAGGGGACACTAGGGCCAGCTCTATGTCTCGGCATTTCAACTAGCAAAAACAAGCAACATAGACAGTCTAAATATATTTCAAGAGCCCAAACCATAGTCCAAAACAACTCGACAATCAACTACTCGCCCATAAAAATTATGCAATCCCTTAAATTACAATCAACGCAATGTCCTAAAAATGCAATTTCAACAACCCAAGAATAAAAATTTCCCAATTCTTCAAAAGAAGAATTCGGCTATGTACCTCGTCGGAGATCGGCGATGGATTTTGGTGAATTGAGACCCGATGCGTGTGTGGAACCCTGTCTAGAAAAAATACCAGCAACCCCAATGCTAAAATCGGAGTAAAATTTGAGCTCTTGGGAGAACGAAATCGAAAGAGCCGAATCGGTTTTTCTTCTTATTTGGGTAATTTTTTGTTCTTTTTGGCTTTGATTTTCAGTGGGCTCTGTGCGGAATTTGAAGGAGGTTTGTTTGGGAACAAATTTCATTGAATTTGGACAAGAATGAAGGAGTCATAAAGGATTTAGGCTCGGGTAGGGTGTAGGTCGCGAAGGAGTTGTGTTTCTACTAATGAAGGAAACAAGGGTTTTATGGGAGCCTTGTGTAAGCCTATTGGTCCGTTCTGGGCAGCACGAGCAGCATTCATGTGGCATGACACCTTCCGCTTGAATACCCCATGCCATGCATATGGTACAAGGCCTGACATGGCCCATTCCAAGGCTTCTTCTAATTTTATCACAAAAATACGGAACCAAACATAACATTATTCCAACTAAGAAATTCAATGAATATAATTTCCTAAAGCACCACCAATTTAACAAACAACATACCAAAAATCACAAGAACAAATTGATGATCTACTTAAAAATCATAAAAGCACCGTTTCTTTATTGTCATTCTCACAACTTATTTTTCATTCATTTTCAATAACTAAGAAAAATTTACCGCTAGGTCATCGTAATCACCATCCACGAGTCCACTTAAAACCACGTCTCTATGGATTGATCTTCACATCACACGAGGCTTACCTCTTTCCTTTAGTGCTACTTACCAAAAAAGTTTGTCCTTCACAATTGTCGGGGCTCTCTTGTTGAATTTGGGCATAGGAAGGGGTTTAAGAGGTTTAAATTCCTTATCTGCTTCCTTCACCATTGCATGTTAGTGCTCGCTTTTAGAAAGCAAACATTCTTAATAGCACAAGCAACATTGACATCACCCATATCAACATTTCTATCATCATCATTCAAGGAAGTAAAACATGTAAGGTTCCAATGTTAGGTAGCAACTCATCAACATCACTCATGCAAGATTCATCAAATTGGCCAAATCTATCTCATAAGCTTATACCATTGCATGCAAGAGAAGAATTAGGGGATTCATGCTTAGATTCATAAAATTTTAACCCAACATTATTAATGCAATCCTCTACGGTTAATGTTCCCAAGTGGACATCTATGTTAGTCCTTAATATTTTTTAAAATGATTTACCTAATAGAATTGGGGGTGCACATCTGGCGTGCAACACATCAAGGACATAAAATTCTACCAGAAACACAATATTGCCCACTCTAACCATAACGTCCCTAACTAACCCCTTAGGGCTTGCTTAGGAATGATCGGCAAGTTGAACTATCACCCTAGTGTCCCTAAGCTCACCTAAGTCTAGAGTTTCAAATAAGCTATAAGGATAACATTAATGGAAGCTCCAAGGTCAATCATAGAATCATTAATCAACGCACCACCTAGAGAAATAGGAATTGAAAACATGCCGGAGTTGTCACGCTTCTTAGGAATATTTCTATGGGTTAAAGTGGAGACTCCTCATATTTTCAATATTTCTACTTTTCTTATAGGTTTAGTTCTTCTCCTAGTAATGCAAGCATTTTTCAAAAATATAGCATACAATGGAATTTATTTAATTACATCTAAAAGTGGAATACTAACCTCGACCTTTTTGAAGACTTGACAGATTTGATCCTCGTTGGATGCCACCTTTGGCCTTCCCCTCAAAGCACTAGGGAATGGCAACAGAGGGTCAACCCTCGCCTTGGTAGTAGGAGGCTCTTTTGTGGGCTCCTCCCCCAATGACTAATTCTTCCTATTCAATGTAGCCTTGTTATTTTCCACAATCTTATCGTCTTCTTGCATAATCTTCCTCTCAACTTCTCGCACCTCCTTCCTACTTATCAACTTTAGTGCACTCACATTTTGTGGATTCACCTCTGTTTGGGAAGGTAGATTGCCAGAGTCTCTTGACTCGATCTGGATAACTGAGGTGGCCATTTTCCCCACTTGACTCTCAAGATTTTTTATGCTTGAGAAACCATCATGCCTAGCTCTTCAACCTTCCAGTGCGATTCATGAACATGTCACCTTTCTTAGTCAGTTGTGCTATCGCCTCTAAGATCTCTTCCCAATTCAACTTATAAATTGGACCGTTGTTGTTTGAAGGCCCTTCACCCTTTGGGTAAGGCTGAGGTGGAACTTCCCCTCGATTGTACCCTTGGTTGTCATTGTGCCACCGAAAGTTTGGGTGGTCACGATTTTTGGGTATTGACTGATTTTGCATAAGGGTCTTGGCGATATCCACCATGGTTCCCTCGTAAACCTGGTTGTTTCCCTCTACCAAACTGTATATTCCCTCCATTGAAGTCCAATGCCTTCACCTCTCCTAAGTCCTCCATAACTTGTGGTCATGTGTCAGTCATGTGAACTAAGCTACAAATCACGTGTACCTTCACTTGGTGAGTCCTCCCCTTCATGAATTCATTCATCATTGATGCAAGAGATTGGACTTGCTCTTCAATCTTAGGGGAGTGGGTAGGTTCTTCCAAAGTATTCACTCGAGATCGGGTCCCAAACTGCAGTGTACCATATGCCATTTTCTCAAATAAGGCCATAACATCCTCAGGCTCTTTTTCATTATCGATTAATTGCATGCAAAATTCATATTCCGCATGTCCTCATCACACAAACCCTTAAAGAAATAGTATATGAGATCTCCCTCTTTGAACGGATGATAGGTGCAGCTTGACAGCAAACGCTTGAATCGCTCTCAATATTCATACAAAGATTCATTCGGGAGCTGCGAGATGTTGGAAAATTATTTCTTTAGTCCAAGAGACTTTGAAGCGGGGAAATACTTCTCGAGGAACCTATGCTTCATATCCATCCATGAGGTGAAACAGCTTGGCGGGAAGTAGTAAAGCCAATCTTTAGCCGCATCTCTCAACGAGATGGGAAAAGAACTCAAATTGTAATCCTTCTCTGACACCCTTGGTGGCTTGATGTTGTTGTAAACCAAATGAAACTCCGATAGGTTCTTGTTGGGATCCTTCCCGACCATCCCATGAAAAGTAGGAAAACAATATATTATGCCACTCTTGAGCTCATAGATGCAAAGGGGTTGATTCTACACATTTGGAGCCATCAACTCCCTAAGCGTTCTGTTGTCTTCTGTCATAGCATCTCTCCCTTCCTCTACAAAAAGAGTTGGTCCCTGCAGAACCTTTCCTCTAATTCTTCTTCTCCTTCTTCGACCACTGGAATTTTCTTGTAGATAGTGTATAGCTTCTAAATCTGTGGTACGGGTGTGTACCATAAACAAGAAGCAGAACACTACCAGTTCAACATAGAACTCTAGATAAAAAATTAGGAGTAACAAAGAGAAACTATTGAAAAGCGCAACACAATAACTAATGAAAGGTATAAAAATAAAAAACACTAACTACTACTACCAACTAGCCATGCAAGTTAACAATCAAATTTAAACTAGCATCCCTGGAAACGGCCCCAAAATTTGATCCACCCTCGTGGGGTAGTTAATAACAACACCATTTTCACGGGAGAGTAGTACTAACCCGTGGAGTGCTTGGAAGATCAAAGATATGATTTATATGTTTCTCTCGTATGCTCACTACCAAGTACTAGAAAGTAGTTAGTGGTATGTCTGGGGTCGTCCACAGAGATGCTATAATATGAGAATAAACTATACACAACTCACAATCGGGCATCACTTCAATCGTGTGTTAGGAATAGCTAATGTTACAAACATAGGATTGGGGGTCTTTATCTAATAACTACTAATCATGAAAATCAGAGAGATTAAACTATATTAAACTAGCCTTGGGAACATATGCGTAACATGACCGATGAATGACTTTGATCCTAGATTCTATCACATGTAAGACATATAAACCTGTCTCATGTCTATGTCACATGGTGTGGATAATAGTCGGCCATTCCCAGTGTCTGTCATACAAAGGTTCATCAGCATCTTACAGGCTATCAACACTGCCTCCGTCATTAGGGAAATTGCATCAATATACTATGTATCCGCTCATCTTTCTTCGTAAAATTCACTCTTAATGCTAACGCGACCCCGCTTAAAGGAACAATGCCTAAAATATGCCTTGCGTATGTAGCAACAGTTAGGTATGAGAGTAAGGAAAATACATCTCGGGCACTTCACAATGGACACCGCTCCCTAGGCCTAGATTGGCAAAAGAATCGGCATCTCGTGATGACTCTAAGGTTAAAACGACAATGATCACTACACGACAACCCTAGTTGCTACAAACTATAATGCTCATTCTATCAGGTACGTCGATGATTTGCTCCCCCGTGAGGTCATCTATCATCCCTAACATAATGATCCAATCAAGTTAGGCTCTAATGATTGGAACGGTACATTTGATCAAACATGCATGCAGTCATATCGGTTGGTTCTCACGGACTTATAATAGGCCTAAACCAACACTCCAAAGGTAGCAAACAAGCCTAACACAATGACATGTTACAAATACAACTACAGTTCATCATAGGATATATATAGCATGCATCTAATAAGAATAAAAAGTATAAATCAAACATGAATTTTCATAGAACATAGAAATAGGAAGATCTAAGAACCTTACAAAATCATCATCTAGTTATAACATAAATAAATCCCCAAGTAATAAACTACTCTAAGTACATTGAACCCAATACAAACATTGTATTCAATAAATTAGGCATAAAATAGAAATAATAAATGAGAAGAGAAGAGTTAGCCCCTTTCTCTCTCTACCTACTCTTAAATCTAGGAATTAGATTTACAATTATGAAAGTTTTTTTAAACCCTATTATATTAGTGGCTCTTTGTATAGTAGGTGAAAATGAGCCTTAGAGAAGCACAAAACGAAGGGAAACTATAACGCCCCGGCCCAAAATTGCAGGGGACATTTATTACAATGATACACTCTTAACAATTATTCTTGTCTACAGCGGAAACGAGAAAGTTTAAATGACAAATGCTTATTGCAAAATCCAAAAACGTGTCTTCAAACAAAATAAATGAAACTAAGGGTGTAAGGCCACTGGCGTCCTCCACTCGTTATTCGTCACACTCTTACCCTACCTAGTGCTTTAACCTAAAAAGATTTAAAAAGAGTGGGGTGAGCTTTCGCCCGTGAGGCTTCCAAGTTTGCAACCATTTTTTGTGATACAATTGGGATGGTATGCATGCATGTAGTTTTAAGATCAGGTAATATATCACTTAGCACGGTAGTAAGATCACATAGAAAAGGATACAGATCAGGTGGGAGGTTACCAGGGCGTTCTACTCATAGCCTTAGAACGAGCTCCCCTAATAATCACACCATACTATACCGAACATGCCAACGACCATCAGGCCAACAGGTAGACCAACATCACTGGTCACGGGAGGGTATATCACAAGATAACCGACGAAAACTAAAAAAACCAAACCAAGAGATCAGGCCTTATGCCAACCTCGTAGGTTTTTTGTTATTCAATATGGTTTTTGGATCCCAGAGCGGGCAGCATAGGTACAGGCAGTACAGTAATATAGTTCAGGCTATGGGCGACAAAGTACATCCATAGTAATAGGTAAATAGTCAAGAGCAAGTCAGGATATGGGCAATAAAGTACACCTATAGTTAACAAGTACACAATCAAGATCAAGATATACATATGCAATGCAGAAAACTAGCTCTAGTAACTTTATTTAAAATAACACGATTCGATAACAGATTTAGATCAATGGGATTTAAAACATTAATGATAGGAATAAACTTTAAAAACAATTGTAAAATAGGCTTGTTTCCAAAATACTTTCTTGAAAATGTTTTGAAAAGTTTTGATTCTAAAACTTTTAATAGTTTTTGAAAAGGTACAAAACCTCACATTTCTTGCAATTTAAGGAATGTTATTCTTGGTGAGACCTACGAATGTGATATATCACGAACTAACTAAACTTTATTTCAAGTTCTATATAATACAAGTAAACCGTAAAACTAATATGAAATTGAAGGATTCAGTGCTGACTAGTACTCACGAAAACGATCATAACTCTCTACACATCATTGCGAAAATTAAAAAAAATTAAATCCTTAAAAACTAGACTTCTATAGATTTCTTTTGATAGTTTACACTTTTAATTCCATATACCATTACCTATTAAACAAGTCGATATAACACAGAATGGAATAGATTAATTTAAAATTGACCAGTACTCATGATAACAGTCATAACTCATCACAACTTATTCTAAAATTTATGAAATCTAAAACCTTAAAAACTAGAATCATATAGCTTTCATTAGACAGTTTACGCTTAGAATTTCATACACATTTACCCCTGAAACAAATCACCATAACACGAGTTGAACAAGATCCATGCAAAGCTAACCAGTACTCACGAGAACACTCATAACTCATCACATATTATTCCAAAAATTATGAAACCAAAACCCTTAAGAACAATAATCAAATATGTTTCATAAGAAATTTCACACAGTGAATTCCATATACGATTTACCCTCAAACAATTCATTTTATCACGCCCTAGAACCGGACAGAATACTGATGACCAGTACCCACAAAAACTATCATATTTAATCACGATTTATTTAGAAAATTGTGAAATTAAATACTTAAGGACTAGAATCAAATAGATTCCATTAGAAATTTCACACATCACAATAAATACACGACTGACCCTCAAACAATTCACTTTATCACGGACTAGAACTGGACTGATTATAGATTGAAGACTCTGTACTAAATCGACCATAATTTCCTACTCACACATCTTTAAAATACGAATCAAATATCATTAGAAATTAGATTCCAAGATATTTCATTCAGTATATCATACATAAATTTTAATCACCTTTTTTTTCAAATCTCTAGTGCAACGTGACTACCAAAACCATGCACTGCAATCAGACATATTACAGGTTGACCACTTAGTACTAAATTGACCATAATTTTCTAGTCGGATATCTTAAAAATCCAAATCTTCCAGCATTAGAAACTAGATTTCAAGATCTTTCATTTGGTATATCATAAATAAATTTTAAACACCTATTTCTTGTTCAAATCTCTAGTACAACATGGCTACGGAATTAAACAAGCACTTCAATTAGAAAATATATTTCAAGATCTTTTATTCGATATATTGTAAAAAAAATTAATTACATTTTTCCCGTTCAAATATCTAGTACAACATTACTTCAGATCTAAAATCCAAACTGAAAACACATATACTCATGCACACACATCACTTATAATTTCATACAAAGTTTCCTATGTTCGTAATATAATCGCGACTTGTTAAAGAATAATAAAATTACTATTCGTCTATGGATCAAGAACCAACGCAGAAAACTTCAACAATCACCTTGCCTCATTCCCGTTCTAGAGAAGCAACAACTCTCTCTAGAGCCTCCCTCTAATGCTCCTTCGTTCTTCACTTGATCACAGTCGTATTTTGTTTATCAGGTTGTTTAGGTGCAGAGAGGTTTTCTCGCGTAGAATATGTTAGGTTTTAGGTTTCTTGATCTTTATATACTTAGGAAGAATACTAGTAGGACTTGGTTAGTTTAGTTTGATCATTTTTTTACCGAGAATCAAGAGTCCATTCGAATTGAAATCTACCCAATCTTTTCAAGTAACAAACTATGCCTTGGACTAAGTCCTAATCTCGATTCGCAGCCTCTAACCACGTATGTAAATCCTTCTCCAACCAAAAGTCTACATTTATCATTTTGCCTTTAATAATATTACAATTTAACCCTCAAAATATTATCTTCTAAATTCACCCAACAAGAAATAAATTATTTTTAAAAAGTCCTTGTTTAAAATGAAGAAAAAATTTCAAGTCTCACAGAAACCCTAGCAGCCACATTGGCATGAACTGTGCAATAGCACACGGCCTGTGTAAATGTGAACGGGTCACGAAATAGTGGCATTCCTCATCCAAACTGAGTCGCGGCATGTGCAAAGGTGTTTGGGAAACCGTCTGGAAAGCATCCTTGGCGGTCTGAATTGCATGGAGAGTCAACATCCTTGGCTTCTGATGGAGCATCTGCGCAATAGGTCATGGGCCGAGGGCCGGAGATCCGAGTCTTCACATTCTTGGTACACAAGCAAAGTAAAAGTACACGACCTGCTTCAGGACTTAGTCGTAGCAGTCATAGGTTCAGCACCGGCCATGTAAATGTACACGGGCCATGCCGATCTTCACTTCTTTTTTTACTTTGACTCATTTTCTTTGGCACATCCATCTACTCCCACTTTTAAGCGTGTGGCCTTCGGTCAACTACCATCCTTGCAAATGGCCTTCTACTATCTACTACCATTCTTGCGAATGACCTTCTACACAGTCCGAAGTGCCTAAGAGAAATATAAAAATAAAAGCTCACAAAAAATGGATCTAGACGCTTGTAGGGATTTAGAATCTATTAGATCAAAAGTAAGCTACAAAATGAGGGATTCATATGTGAAAACTACAAACTGTCATCTAAACTCTTCGTATTGCAACTCACCTAAATCTAGCAATCTGCCAAACAAAAGATAACCAAAAGGTACGTAAAATGCCTTATAAAACACATGCATTTTACGTATCATCAGCTTGTCTAATACGAAGATTTAGAAGTCGGAGCTGATAATGACCCCAGAAGAGCTCAAGAACAAATGCCTTCAAGCAGATGAGGCGATCACATTTTCAAATACAGATGAAGTGCCAAACTATACCCCTAATTTAGACCCCATGTTAATTTCAACAAGCATTGGTCAAAAGTTTTTTTTATCATTGGTGGAAGTGGAGTGGTAGTCATATTTTCAAGTTTCTTTCATGGGCTGAGGATAGGTAGGCACAAGTTTCCAAATTTCACATTCCCACTTTTAGGGTTCATAGGATGAGCAGTGTTTCTGGTCAGCATAATAATACTCCTAGTAATGATCGATAACGAGGAAATAAATACAACAATATTTTGTAATTTTGGTGTCATTGATGTCCCTTCGTCGTTCAATGCCATTCTTCGCCCACTGTAGATGAATCAGACAAAATAAATCTGGTCGTCGTACCAATTATTGATGAAATTCCCAACAACGAATGGGGTTGCTTCATTTATGCGAGACTAGGTCTCTGAGTTGCATGTCAATGGCATTGAAGAATTTGAAAAAGATGAAAGGAGTTGGTGCAATCAATGGGAAAGCAGCACCAACTTGAAGCTCAGCCGGTGGAAGTGTGTCATTGGAGTGCGGCCTGGAAAATATTGAGGGGTTTCATGGTATCAAATAAGGCAACTGATGTTAATTCAGAGAAAGTTGATGAAAATTGGAAGATACAATCTCCTAAGACTGCCAAAGATGACAAGTATCTCACGGGATCTTTGGAAGCCTTGGGCAGGTTTTTGTCAAATGAAATGTGGAAGCGTCTGGCTTTCTTTCAAATATTGAAAAGGCAAAGAGATTCGAGTGTTCGGAGGAATGTGAGGAAGCTTTTCAGTAGATGAAACGACATCTTTACACATTACTACCCCTAATGAAACAAGGGAACATGGAGGTTTTGCATTTCTACGTATCGGCTTCCCCTCAAGTGATTAGTGTAGTACTAATCATGGAGAAGGATCATCATCAGCATCCTATATACTTTGTCAACAGGGCTTTGCAATGGCCCGAGACAGGCTACATGACTTTAGAATGTCTTATCCTAGTCTGGGCGTGCACAGCTAGATGGCTACGACCATACACCTAGGACGATATGATTGTAATGTTGACCAACAATCCAATTCGCCAAGTACTATCTAAACATGATTCTTCAGGTAGAATAATGAAATGGGATATTAAATTAGGTGAACACAGTATTTAGTGTAGTCCAAGAACAACTGTCAAGGGATAATTTTGGGAGAATTTCATCGCGTCTCTCAAAAATAGTATTTATATGTCGTAATTGCGGCTAACTACTAGAAAGTAAATAGTGGCAAGTCGAGGTCGTTCATGAGGAAAAGATGATTTTATCGAGTATTAAATATAGTTTAAAAAGTAAATGAAGAAGTCATTATACGTGTGTGGTAACAAAGTGGGAGGTTTTGGATTTGGAAAACACTATACTTACTTTAAACTACTAAATTAACAAAAAAATATTATAGAGAACGATGCAAGTATGATCACACTAGCACAAAAGGAGGAATAAAGATTATAACAAGACTTTGGTTTACATTTCTAGCTAGTCATCCTTTGATCAACGAATAATTATCCAATTTTTATACATTAATCATACATTGTGGAGAACTTATCAACGCATTTTGAGTGAAGATATTCCTAGCATCTCCTCGGTTATAGTTAGAGTGGGCGAGCGGCGCCACACAATAACCCTTACCCTTGGGTCACCCTAGACGATCGACGTCATAGACTTCCTCGAGAATAGCATTACACACGGAGAACCAATAAAACTAACACAATATCCTACAAGCGAGAAATATTGGGATATCACAAATATATCTATTAGTAATGACTACGAGGATCGGCGTTCATGCTAATCATTATTAGTGAGTCACATTGATAATTAGTCAAACCCATTCAAATTCATCCTAAATCTGATCAATTTCATCAATCAATAATCATAATTAGTTGTCACACCCAATTATAACCTAATATCCACTAACGATAATCACATTGATAAAAAATCAAAGCCTTCCGGGTTTGACAAAAAATCAAGCAAATAAAGCACAAAATATACTTGATAATCAAAGCACAAAATAGGATAAAACAAATCTCACAAATTCATACTAGAAAGTTTATCAATTGCTCCCAACAGTATATTTAGTCTAGATTATGAAAACCTATAACATAATAACAAGAATCCATGGTAAACATAGAGTAAAAGATAAAGAATAAATTATCCCTAGGGTTTTTGTAGAGAAAATTCGAGTAGAAGTATGAAGAGCGAGAGTTTAGAGGCCAAAAAGTGAGTAAATAATAGCATGCCATATCGTCCACTGTAAGCCCAGCAATGTATTGCAGCCCGCAGCCCCCAATCTGCCCAACATCTCATTTCTCGTTTTTTTCTTCGTAGGCCACGGTATATGTCACGGCCCATAGAGGTGCTTCTGCCTTCTTCTTATTTCCATCGTTACGGGTGAACACCTGATCCGTTTTGGGAGTTCTTGTAGTCGATTTTATAGTGCTCGAGAAGACGAATCCAATGGCATCATCCTTAAACAAATTTTCTTCTCAAATCATTACCGAAAATTAGTTCACACTTCCGGATCACAATTCATCCGCTTCTTTGTTTTCATTTTTTGATCATTTTATCTTCTACCACGTTTTGACTCGTGGGCTTCAATCTTCTACCAACTTTGCAAACGGCCTTCACTAAGATACTCTGAAGTGCTTACGAGCAGTCTACAAATTAAGCTCACAAAAAGAAATCTAGATGCTTGTAAGGACCAAAAATCCATTTGACTCAAAATAGGTTACAAAATGAAGGATTTAGATACGAAAACCGAAAACGGTTATCTAAACGCCTTATGATGTAAACCTATCTAAATCTAGCAATCTTCCAACAAAAAGATACCAAAAAAGATGTTCAATGCTTCGGAAAATACATGCATTTGACGTCGCATCAAATCGCCCACACTTAAACCTTTACTCGTCCTCGAGTAAACAAGAACAAGCAAAGATCTAAACGTAAATTGACATGCAAAAGTTTTCCCAAAACACCCAACATTTTATTCCTAGAGTACCCTAGCCCCTAAGACACAAAAATATCACACCCCAAAGTCTAAAATAATCTAAAGAACCATTATACCAATCAAAGGTGAGGTACAAAATACAAGTATAAAATTAGCTTACTCTACCAAAGAATCTACCAAATAGAAAAACTAAGAGAAGCATAGAATGTTTCAATTTCTCTCATTTTCTCTTGGTTTACGTAGGAGCCCTCTCAGGTTTTCATCTTTTTTCACACTTTTTTTCTTCTTTTGCAATGCTCACCCTCACATTTTTCCACACCATTTGACCTCTCATTTTTGCATAGGTCACCCTTTCGGCTTTTCCACCTATCCGGGCCCCCAATTTTGTCTAAGTTGCCCTCTCGGGTTTTCAACTTAGCAGGAATATTTTTTTCAAACAAACAAATCAAAGTAGAGCATATGCACACTAAAATACAATACAATGAGGCATGTTTCTCTCCCCCACACTTGAAACACACATTGTCCTCAATGTGACAAATGGACAAGATAAAAAAATAAGGGAGAAAGGGAAAACAAAACTCACAACTAGGACCTGAAAGTTCCTTCCTAGTGGTAGCAATGCTCACACTCAATGAATGTTAGCTCCTCCATGTTCTCGAACTCCATCTGATATGCAACCTCGACCCATCCACAACAAATCCACAACTATGAAAGTCTCAATCAACAAGAACAAAAGGTGATAACTAGTAGTACTCCTAGATACTGGTTTTGGTGGTGGATTGTGGTGGTATTTTGTGGTTTTGGGTAAGAGATTTAGGACAAGGGTGATGGAATTTTTTTTTCAATTTTTTTCAAAATAAAATATCTACTAAAACAATTTAAAACTCGGGTTGCCTCCCGAGAAGTTTCGTATATTTAAGGTCGTTGGCATGGCCCTAATGTTATCCATGTGGTGAAGGTTTGAAACCCTTCACTATGAATATCCAAATGTAGAGAGGTGGGGGTAGAAATCTTCCAAGAGGAAGATTTTGTAGAGGTGAAGTTGGTCTTAAAGGAGATGGGTGGTTTGGAAATTTGGCATAATTATTTTGCTCCTCTATTGTCTCTTCCAAAAATTCAGAAAATGGTGGAGTTGGTTTAGTTGGTGGAGCTGGGGGTGATGGCAGAAATAATAATGAATATAGGACAGTTACCCCTTGCTCAACTTCTTTGTCATCCACAACCAATTCCTCATCCCCTTAGACCTCATCTTTAACTTCCTTCACCACCTCACCCATCAAGGTCAAAGGATTAGCTCTTGGCTCTTGGCTTATCTCCGATTGTGATGGAAGCTTGCCTGAATATCTAGCCTCCAACTGGGCCACAAAATATTCTATTTGACTAACTTGGATTTCTAAACTTTTGAATCTCGTGGAAGAGCGGTCCTCCTTGTTTGTGATTCTAGATGTGGTTTGGTCTTCCAAGTTAGTGATCATATTTTATAGCATGCAAGAGCTCCTCATACTCCGACCTTGGCTTTACTTCTCGAGGGTTATATGACCCCTTATCCCTTGGGTAGGGTTGTTGTGGCGTGGCATAAGGTGATGAATGCCAATCATATTGCTCATAGTTTTGGTTTTCCGGTGCATTCCCATACCACGAATCCAGATTATCACTTCACTATGGATTTTAAGAATCATAATATGGATACCATTTTTAAGATCTTTGACCTTGGAAACCAACAACTCCCGCCTCTTCATAGCACTTCTCATGATACCCTTCGTTTCGAAAACAAAGGGTTTTACTTTTCTTGTAGTGCTCCTCTCTCAATCAATAGCAAGACTCGATAAGATGGTCGGAATGAAAAATCCTACAAAACCTTGCTTGTTGAGCCTCTCTTATCATTATGAGTTCTCTCAAGGTGAGCTCTTCCATTAAAAAATAAAGATTCGGAATAGTAGTGCAAATATTCTCGGTAGAAGTACACCAAGAACTCAAGAAATACATACTTCATATAAAAGCAAACAAAAACAAAGAAGCACAAAGAATTTGGGATCGTAGTGCAAAAGTTTTTGGTTCTTAGAATACGCACGTACCATAAACCAAGAACAAAGGCAATGTG
The DNA here is from genome assembly GCA_032355605.1 of Rubia tinctorum. Lineage (NCBI taxonomy): Eukaryota > Viridiplantae > Streptophyta > Magnoliopsida > Gentianales > Rubiaceae > Rubia > Rubia tinctorum. The sequence continues at coordinate 4,166 of JAULKM010101174.1, read as the reverse complement.
TCCTTCCGAAAAACAACAAACACAAAACAAGCACAAGCTATTAACAAACAAGAACACATAAAGAGACACACAAAGCACAAAGAACTACAATAACACTCAACAAAATACGTCTTTTCCTCGGCAATTGGCGCCAAAATTTGGGAGGTCGTCGTCGTTCCTCTCAAAGATAGTATTTATAGGCCCTAACTGGGGCTAACTACTAGAAAGTAGATAGTGGCAAGTCCACGAGGGAAAAGGGGGTTCTATTGACTATTAAATGTAGTTTCAAAAGCAAACGAAGAAGTCACTCTACGTGTGTGGTAACATAGTGAGGGGTTTTGGTTTTGAAAGACACTATGCTTACTTTAAACTACTAAATTAACAAACAATTATAGAGAACGATGCAAATGCAATCACACTAGCACAAAAGGCAGAATAAAGATTATAACGACTCTTGGGCGCAATTGGTTTACATTTCTAGTCATCCTTTGATTATCGAATAATTATCCTATATTTATGCATTAATAACATAATGTGGAGAACTTATCAACACCTTCCAAGTGAAGATATTTCTCGCCTCTCCTTGGTTATAATTACAATGGGCGATAAACTCCACACAATAACCCTTATCTTTGGATCACACTAGACGATTATCGTCATAGACTTTCCCGAGAATAGAAATAAACATGGAGAACCAATACAACTAACAAAATGACCTACAAGTGAGAAATATTGGGATGTCACAAATATATCTACTAATAACGACTACGCGAATCTGCTTTCATCTTAATCGTTATTAGTGAGCCACATTGATGATTAGTCAAACTCATTCAAATTCATCCTAAATCTAAGAAATTTCATCAATCAGTAATTATAATTAGTTGTCACGCCCAATTATAACCTAATATCAACTAACGATAATCACATTGATAAAAAGTTAAAGTTTTCCGGGTTTGACCAAAAACCCAGAAAGTAATCAATTCAACATCTTCAACTAGTTGATCACCCTAGTCTAAATCATGCATTAATCATACAAGAAAGAACAAAATATACTTAATAATCAAAGAACAAAATAGGATAAATCAAATCTCACAAACTCATACTAGAAATGCTTACCAATTGCTCCAAAGAGTATATTTAGCCTAGATTATGAAAACCCATAACATAATAGCTAGAATCCATGGTAAACATAGTGTAAAATATGAAGAATAAATGTTGCCTAGTATTGGAGAGAAAATTCGAGTAGAAGTATGAAGAGAGAGAGTTTATAGGCTAAAAAGTGAGTGAATAATAGCAGGTCATATCGTCCGCTGTGGGCCACAGCAATATATAGCAGCCCGTAGCCTCCAATCTAACTAACACCTCATTTCTCATTTTGTCTTCGCGGGCCACGGTATATGTCGCGGCCCGCAAAGGTGCTTCTGCCCTCTTCTTATTTCCCTCGCTACGGGTGAACCATTGATCCATTTTTGGAGTTCTTGTAATCGATTTTATAGTGTTCAAGAGGAATAATCCAATGGTATGATGTTTCTTCTCGGATCATTCCCAAAAATTGGTTCAAACTTCCGGATCATAATTCACCCGCTTCTTTGTTTTCCATCTTCAACCCTTTTATCTTCTACCACGTTTTGACTTGTGGCCTTCAATCTTCTACCATCCTTGCAAATGGCTTTCATTAAAATACTATGAAGTGCTTATGAGAAATCTACAAATTAAACTAACAAAAAGAAATCTAGATGCTCGTAAGGACCACAAATCCATTAGACTCAAAATAGGTTATAAAATATAGGATTTAGATATGAAAACCAAAAACGGTTATCTAATCACCTTAGGATGTAAACCTACCTAAATTTAGCAATCTTACAACAAAAAGATAACAAAAGAGATGTTCAATGCGTCAAAAAATACATGCATTTGACATCTCATCGAATTTCCTTATTGATTTCATAGTCGAGACAATGGAAAATATCATTGTCAAACCTTTGGAGGATTATAGTTAAAGATGGAAACTGTACATTAGCAAATCACCTCAGGCCGGTGAAAGTGGAGATGGGTTACTCCTTAGAAGTCCAAAAGGCCAAGATTTTCCTTGCACTTTACATTTTAAATTTTGAGCCACTAATAATGAGGCAGATTAAGAAGCTTTAATCACAATATTTTGGTTTGCTAGAGATTTGTAGTGGGCCACTTAGAAATCTTCAGTACTCACAAATAGTGGTTCAACAAGTCAGGGGGGATTATAAGGCTAAGGAAACTAAACTTCAATAATACTTGGATGTGGTGCACCCGATACTAAGGAGATTTAAAACCTACACCTTAACCCAAGTGCCAAGAGATCATGACCAGAAGACAGATGCTTTTAGAAAGCTAGCATCAGTAGACACAAGTTTGCATTCTCCAAAGCAGTTGTTGATGGAGACGTTGAAGTGCCACAACTTTGAGGAAGAAATTTCCATGGCTATTGATGAAGCAGAGAATTTGATGACTCTAATCATGATGTATTTGAGAGATGGTATGCTTCCCAAAGATAAAGCTGAAGCAAGGACCATCAAGATGAAAGCACTAAGGTACATGATACAAAATGATACTCTTATAAAAGAGGGTAACTAATGCCCTTTTATGATGTGTGGCACATGATGAGACGGATACCTTAGCAAAAAGGTTCATGAAGGAATTTGTGATAGCCACTAAGGGCACAAATCATTCTCCAAAAGGTTACTTTGGGTAGTGCACAATTGGCCAAAGATGTTTAACAATGCTTTTGAATAGATCAATAAATGCAAGAGTGTCAGAAGCATACTCTGATCACTCATGTTCTGAAAGAGGAGATGGTGACAATTTAGGGATCATGGATGTTTGAGAAGTGGGGGATAGATCTACATGGACCATTCCCTGAAGTGTCTTGAGGAATAACGTACTTGATCCTAGCCATCTACTACTTCACTAACTGGGTCGGAACTTACATGTTGACTGATATGAAAGGAACAAATTGTATCAATTTCTAGTGGAGAAATATACTATGCAAATATGGCATCACTAGGAAGATAATTGTTGATAATGGCAAGTACTTCACCCATAAGCCCTTCAAAAAGTGGTGCGAAGATTTCAACTTTCAGCAGATGCTTACTTCAATCTATCACCCCCCCCCCCAGGCCAACAACCAAGTTGAGGTCACTAAAAAGATGATTGCCAATGGAATGGAATAAGGTCCCGATTAATGGGGGTCAAAGGAAAATACCCAAATGAACTACCCATTGTGCTATGGTTATATTAGACGACAAAGAGAATGGCCACTGGGGAGATACCATTTAGCCTGATACATTGTAGGGAAGTTTTGATCTCATCATTGATCAAATTTCCTAGCCTTTGGACAGTAGAGTAAGACATGAGAAGGAAAGAAGAACATATCTGAATGGATTTGGACTTAATGGGTGAGAAAAAAGAAAATTCCAGGTTACACCAAGCTAAGGTGAAGGACAACATGAAAAGTACCATGACCAAAGAGTGGAAATTGAAGACCTAACTGGTGCATGGTGAGATATCCGGCAGCCAGTGGGGTAAGACTATAGAAAGTTATTGAAGCACACACTGGAGTAAGCTACATGATGGTCGACATGGCATGAAACCAAATACCAAGAAGATGGAACTTGCCGATATCCGAAGATATTACCGGTAGACTAAAGCTCAACCTACATTTCAAAGATACTACGAAACAAAGCTTACCAAGTACGACGAAGATAAATTTTGTTCTCCATAGTCGGGATGTAGCTCACCCTTAAGAAAGTGTTTCCTTAAAACAGTGTTGCATGCTGAACACTTTCTTTTTTGTTATTAGATGCCCAGGAAGTAGTTCACCTTAAGAGCAACTACATGGTCCCGTATCTTTTTTATTAATAAAATTTATGTTCAGATTCCATTTGACAAAGACTCATTTGGCAAGATACTAACGAAAATCCTAAATTGGATGAATGAATGATGACTGATGTGACGACAAATGCATGTGTTTTCTGAAGCATTTAACATCTCTTTTGTTATGTTTTTGTTACAAGATTTTTAAATTTAGGTAGGTTTACATCATAAGGGGTTTAGATGACCATTTTCGGTTTTTGAATCTAAATCCTTCATTTTGCAACCTAGTTGAGTCTAATGGATTTTTGGTCCTTACGAGCATATAGATTCCTGTTTGT
>JAULKM010101173.1:0-10261 GCA_032355605.1 Rubia tinctorum | reverse complement strand
TCAAAGTAACCATGAAAGAATCAAGATTACATGCTTTAGGAGACTTATTGCTACTTGGGAAAGATTGAATGTTGGGCTTCATTTGTATCATGTTCCAAACACATAATTAATGGAAAAACACTTGTACTTAACAATAAGAGGCAAGGAAATCGAACCGCGGATAAATATTTTAAATATTTCGACGTAACAATGAAAGAATCAAGTTCACGTGCTAGAAGAGACTAATTGCTACTTAGGAAATATTGAATGCCTGGATTCATTTGTTTCATGGTCCAAAAGCATACCCAATGGAAATACAATCGCACTAAAAGCAATATGATGCAACAAATCAAACCATGGATGAATATTGGCAATATCTCGAAGTAACTATGAAAGAATCAAGGTTACGTACTTTAGGAAAGTTATTTCTACTTGGGAATAATTGAATGTTGGGCTTCGTTTGTATCATGTTCCAAACACGTGCTTGATGGAAAAACACTCTCACTTAAAAATAAGAGGCAAGGAAATTGAACCGTAGATGAATATTGGAAATATCTCGAAGTAACAATGAAAAACTCAAGTGCACGTGCTACAAGAGACTGATTGCAACTTAGGAAATACTGAATGCCTGGTTTTATTTGTATCGTGTTCCAACAACGTACTAAATGGAAAAACAATCGTACTAAAAGCAATATAAGGCAAGGAAATCGAACAGTGGATGAATATTGGCAATATCTCGAAATAACATTGAAAGAATCAAGATTACATGGTTGAAGAGACTTATTGCTACAGGGGAAATGTTAAATATTGGGCTTCATTTGTATTATATTCCAATCAGATACTTGATGGAAAAACACTTGTACTTAAGCAATAAAAGGTAAGAAAATCGAACCGCGAATGAACATGGGAAATATCTCGAAGTAACATTGAAAGATCAAGATTACATGCTTGAAGAGACTTATTGCTACTTGAGAAAGATTGAATGTTGGGCTTCATTTGTATCATGTTCCAAACACATACTTGATGGAAAAACACTCGTACATAATCAATAAGAGGCAAGGAAATCAAAACGCGGATGAATATCGGAAATATCTCGAAGTAACAATGAAAGAAGCAAGTGCACGCGCTAGAAGAGACCGATTGCTACTTAGGAAAGACTTAATGCCTGGATTCATTTGAATCATTTTCAAACAACGTATGGAATGGAAAAACAATTGTACTAAAGGCAATATGAAGCAAGGAAATCGAACCGTGAATGAATATTTGCAATATCTCAAAGTAACCATGAAAGAATCAAGATTACATGCTTTAGGAGACTTATTGCTACTTGGGAAAGATTGAATGATGGGCTTCATTTGTATCATGTTCCAAACACGCAATTGATGGAAATACACTCGTACTTAACAATAAGGGGTGAGGAAATCGAACTGTGGATAAATATGTTAAATATCTCGACGTAACAATGAAAAAATCAATTTCACGTGTTAGAAGAGACTAATTTCTACTTTGGAAATACTGAATGCCTGGATTCATTTGTATTATGTTCCAAAAGCATACTCAATGTAAATACAATCGTACTAAAAGCAATATGATGCAAGAAAATCTAACCATGGATAAATATTGGCAATATCTCGAAGTAACAATGAAAGAATCAAGATTACGTACTTGAATAGAGTTATTGCTACTTGGGAATGATTGAATGTTGGTCTTCGTTTGTATCATGTTCCAAACACGTACTTGATGGAAAATTACTCGCACTTAACAATAAGAGGCAAGGAAATTGAACAATAGATGAATATTGGAAATATCTCGAAGTAACAAGGAAAAAATCAAGTTCACATGCTAGAAGAAACTAATTGCTACTTAGGAAAGACTGAATGCCTGGATTCATTTGTATCATTTTCTAACAACGTACTTTATGGAAAAACAATCATACTAAAAGCAATATGATGCAAGGAAATGGAACCGTGGATGAATATTGGCAATATCTCGAATTAACCATGAAAGTATGAAGATTACATGCTTGAAGAGACTTATTGCTACTTGGTAAAGATTGAATGTTGGGCTTCATTTGTATCATGTTCCAAACATGTACTTGATGGAAAAACACTCGTACATAAGCAATAAGAGGCAAGGAAATAGAACCACTGATTAATATTGGAAATATCTCGAAGTAACAATGAAAGAAGCAAGTGCACGTGCTAGAAGAGACTAATAGCTACTTAGGAAATACTGAATGCCTGGATTCATTTGTATCATGTTCTAACAGCATACTCAATAGAAATACAATCGTACTAAAAGTAATATGATGCAAAGAAATCGAACCATGGATGAATATTGGCAATATCTCGAAGTAACCATGAAAGAATCAAGATTACGTACTTGAAGAGACTTTTGCTACTTGGGAATGATTGAATGTTGGTCTTCGTTTGTATCATTTCCAAACATGAACTTGATAGAAAAACCCTCGCACTCAACAATAAGAGGCAAGGAAATCTAACCGTTGATGAATATTGGAAATATCTCGATGTAACAATGAAAAAATCAAGTTCAAGTGCTAGAAGAGACTAATTGCTACTTAGGAAAGACTGAATGCCAAAATTCATTTGTATCATGTAGTAACAACGTACTTAACGGAAAACAATCGCACTAAAAGCAATATGATGCAAGGAAATCGAACCATGGTTGAATATTGGCAATATCTTGAAGTAACCATGAAAGAATCAAGAATACATGCTTGAAAAGACTTATTGCTACTTGGGAATGCTTGAATGTTGAGCTTCATTTGTATCATGTTCTAAACACGTATTTGATTGAAAAACACCCGCCCTTAACAATAAGAGGCAATGAAATCGAACCACGGATGAATATTGGAAATATCTCGATGTAACAATGAAAAAATCGAGTTCACGTGCTAGAAGAGACTAATTGCTACTTAGGAAAGACTGAATGCCTGGATTCATTTGTATCTTGTTCCAATAGTGTACTCAATGGAAAAACAATTGTACTAAAAGCAATATGAGGCAAGGAAATCAAACCGGGGATCAATATTGGCAATATCTCGAAGTAACCATGAAAGAATCAAGATTACATGCTTGAAGAGACTTATTGCTACTGGGAAAAGTTAAATGTCGTGCTTCGTTTGTATTATGTTCCAACCACGCAATTAATGTAAAAACACTCGTACTTAAGCAATAGGAGGCAAGGTAATCGAACCGCATATGAACATTGTAAATATCTCGAAGTAACAATGAAAGATCAAGATTACATGCTTGAAGAGACTTATTGCTACTTGGGAAAGATTGAATATTGGGCTTCATTGGTATCATGTTCCAAACACGTACTTGATGGAAAAACACTCGTACATAAGCAATAAGAGTCAAGGAAATTGAACCGCGGATGAAAATTGAAATTATCTCGAAGTAACAGTGAAAGAAACAAGTGCACGTGCTAGAAGAGACTGATTGCTACTTAGGAAAGACTTAATGTCTGGATTCATTTGAATCATGTTCCAATAACGTACGGAATGAAAAACCGATCGTACTAAAAGCAATATGAAGAAAGGAAAGCGAACCGTGGATGAATATTGGCAATATCTCGAAGTAACAATGAAAGAGTCAATATTACATACTTAAGGAGACTTATTGCTACTTGGGAAAGATCGAATGCTAGGCTTCATTTGTATCATGTTCCAAACACGTACTTGTTTGAAAAACATGTCGTACTTAATAATAAAAGGCAAGGAAATTTAACCGCTGATGAATATTGGAAATATCTCGAAGTAACAATGAAAGAATCAAATGCACGTGCTAGAAGAGACTAATTGCTACTTAGAAAAGACTGAATGCCTGGATTCATTTGTATCATGTTCCAACAGCATACTCAATAGAAATACAATCGTACTATAAGCAATATGATGCAAGGAAATCGAACCATGAATGAATAGTGGCAATATCTCAAAGTAACCATGAAAGAATCAAGATTACAAGTTTGAAGAGACTTATTGCTACTTGGGAATGATTGAATGTTAGGCTTCATTTGTATCAAGTTCCAAACACGTACTTGATGGAAAAACACTAAGACTTAAGAAATAAGAGGCAAGGAAATCGAACCGCGGATGAATATTGGAAATTTCTCGAAGTAACAAGGAAAGAAGCAAGTGCACGTGCTAGAAGAGACTGATTGCTACTTAGGAAAGACTGAATGCATAGATTCCTTTGTATCATATTCCAACAACATACTTAATGGAAAACAAATTGTACTAAAACAATATGATGCAAGGAAATTGAACCGTGGATGAATATTGCCAATATCTCGAAGTAACCATGAAAGAATTAAGATTACATGCTTGAAGAGACTTATTGCTACTTGGGAAAGGTTAAATGTTGGGCTTTGTTTGTATTATGTTCCAAACACGTACTTGATGAAAAAACACTCGTACCTAAGCAATACAAGGCAAGGAAATCGAACCACAGATGAACATTGGAAACATGTTTAAGTAACAATGAAAGAATCAAGATTACATGCTTGAAGAGACTTATTGCTACTTGGAAAAGATTGAATGTTGGGCTTCGTTTGTGTCATGTTTGAAACACGTACTTGATATAAAAACACTTGTACATAAGAAATAAGAGGCAAGGAAATCAAACCGCAAGTGAATATTGGAAATATCTCGAAGTTACATTGAAAGAATCAAGTGCACGTGCTAGAAGAGACTAATTGCTACTTAGGAAAGACTGTATGCCGGGATTCATTTGTATCATGTTCTAACAGCATACTCAATGGAAAACAATCGTACTAAAAGCAATATGAGGCAAAGAAATTGAACCGCGGATGATCATTGGAAATATCTCGAAGTAACAATGAAAGAATCAAGAATACATGTTTGAAGAGACTTATTGCTACTTGGAAAATATTGAATGTTGGGCTTTGTTTTTATTATGTTCCAAACACGTACTTGACGGAATAACACTCGTACTTAAGCAATAAGAGGCAAGGAAATCAAACCGCAGATGAATATTGGAAATATCTCGAAGTTACAGTGAAAGAATCAAGTGCACGTGTTAAAAGAGACTAATTGCTACATAGGAAAGACTGAATGCCTGGATTCATTTGTATTATCTTCTAACAGCGTACTCAATGGAAAAACAATTATACTAAAAGCAATATGAGGCAAGGAAATCAAACCGTGGATGAATATTAGCTGTATCTCGAAATAACCATGAAAGAATCAAGATTACATGCTTGAAGATACTTATTGCTACTGGGGAAAGGTTAAATGTTGGGCTTCATTTGTATTATATTCGAACCACGTAGTTGATGGAAAAACACTCGTCCTTAAGCAATACGAGGCAAGGAAATCAAACCGCGAATGAACATGGGAAATATCTCGAAGTAACAATGAAAGATCAAGATTACATGCTCGAAGAGACTTATTGCTACTTGGGAAAGATTGAATGTTAGGCTTCATTTGCATAATGTTTCCAACACGTACTTAATGGAAAAACACTCGTACATAAGGAATAAGAGGCAAAGAAATCGAACCGCGGATGAATATTGGAAATATCTCGAAGTAACAATGAAAGAAGCTAGTGCACGTGATAGAAGAGACTGATTGCTACTTAGGAAAGACTTAATGCCTGGATTCATTTGAATCATGTTCCAACAACATACGTAATGGAAAAAAAATCGTACTAAAGGAAATATGAAGCAAGGAAATCTAACCGTGGATGAATATTTGCAATATCTCAAAGTAACCATGAAAGAATCAAGATTACATGCTTTAGGAGAGTTATTGTTACTTGGGAAAAATTGAATGTTGGGCTTCGTTTGTATCATGTTCCAAACACGTACTTTATGGAAAAACACTCGTACATAACAATATGAGGCAAGGAAATCGAGCCGCGGATGAATATTGGTTATATGTCGAAGTAACATTTAAAGAATCAAGTGCACGTGCTAGAAGAGACTGATTGCTACTTAGGAAATACTGAATGCCTGAATTCATTTGTATCATGTTCCAACAGCATACTTAATGGAAAAACAATCGTACTAAAAAAATATGAGTGAAGAGAATCGAACCGTGGATGAATATTGGCAATAACTCGAAGTAACCATGAAAGAATCAAGATTACATGCTTGGAGAGACTTATTGCTACTTGTGAAAGGTTAAATGTTGGGCTTCATTTGTAATATGTTTCGAACATGTACTTGATGAAAAAACACTCGTTCTTAAGAAATACGAGGCAGAAAATGGAACGTGGGATGGACATTGGAAATATCTCGAGGTAACAATGAAAGAATCAAGATTACATGCTTGAAATGACTTATTTCTACTTGGGAAAGATTGAATGTTGGGCTTCATTTGTATCATGTTCCAAACACGTACTTGATGAAAAAATAATCATACTTAAGAAATAAGATGCAAGGAAATCAAACCACAGATGAATATTGGAAATATCTCAAAGTAACCATGAAAGAATCAAGTGCACGTGCTAGAAGAGACTAATTGCTACTTTGGAAAGACTGAATGCCTGGATTCATTTGTATCATGTTCCAACAGCATACTCAATGGAAAAACAATCGTACTCAAAGAAATATGAGGCAAGGAAATTGAACCGTGGATGAATATTAGCAATATCTCGAAGTAACCATGAAAGAATCAAAATTACATGCTTGAAGACACTCATTGCTAATTGGGAAAGATTGAATACTGGGGCTTTGTTTGTATCATGTTCCAAACACGTACTTGATGGAAAACATTCGAACTTAACAAGAAGAGGCAAGGAAATCCAATCACGGATGAATATTGGAAATATCTCGAAGTAACAATGAAAAAATCAAGTACACATGCAAGAAGAGACTGGTTGCTACTTAGGAAATACTGAATGCCATTATTCATTCGTATAATGTTCCAACAGCATTCCTAATGGAAAAACAATTGTCCTAAAAGCACTATGAGACAAGGAAATTGGACCATGGATTAATATTGGCAATATCTCAAAGTAACCATGAAAGAATCAAGTGCAAATTCAAGAAGACACTTATTGCTACTTAGGAAAGACTGAATGTCTAGATTCATTTGTATCATATTCAAACAACATACTAAATGGAAAAATAATCATACGCAAAGCAATATGAGGCAAGGAAATGGAACCGCAAATGAACATTGGAAATATCGCAAAGTCATAATGAAAGAGTCAAGAGCACATGCTAGAAGAGACTTATTGCTACTTGGGAAAAATTGAATGTCGGGATTCAATTTTGTCATGTTCCAAACACGTACTTGATGGAAAAACACTCGTACTTAGGCAATAAAAGGCAAAAAAATCGAACTGCGGATGAATATTGGAAATATCTCGAGGTAACAATGAAAGAAGCAAGTGTACGTGCTAGAAGAGACTGATTGCTACTTAAGAAAGACTGAATGTCTGGATTCTATTTGTATCATGTTCCAACAGCATACTTAATGGAAAAACAATCGTACTAAAAGCAATATAAGGCAACCATGAAAGAATCAATATTACATGCTTGAAGAGACTTATTTCTACTTGGGAAAGATTGAATGTAGGGTTTCGTTTGTATCATGTTACAAATATGTACTTGATGGAAAAACACTCATACTTAACAATAAGAGGCAAGGAAATCGAACCGCAGATATTTATAGGAAATATCTGGAAATAACAATGAAAAAATCTAGTGCACTTGCTAGAAGAGACTGAATGCTACTTAGGAAATATTGAATGCCTGGATTCATTTGTATCATGTTCCAACAACGTACTTAATGGAAAAATAATCGTACTAAAAAAATATGAGGCAAGGAAATCGAACCGTGGATGAATATTGGCAATATCTCGAAGTAACCATGAAAGAATCAAGTGCTCATTCTAGAAGACACTGATTGCTACTTAGGAAAGGCTGAATGCCTGGATTCATTCGTATCATATTCCAACAACGTACTTAAAGGAAAAATAATCATACAAAAATCAATATGAGGCAAGGAAATTGAACCGCATATTAACATTGGAAATATCTCAAAGTAACAATGAAAGAATCAAGATTACATGCTTGAAGAGACTTATTGCTACTTGGGAAAGATTGAATGCTGGGTTTCATTTGTATCATGTTCCAAACACGTACTTGATGGAAAAACACTCGTACTTAAGCAATAATAGAGTAGAAAATTGAACCGCGTATGAATATTGGAAATATCTCGAGTAACAGTGAAAGAATCAATTGCACATTCTAGAAGAGATTGATTGCTACTTAGTGATGACTGAATGCTTGGATTCATTTGTATCTTGTTCCAACGGCATACTTAATGGAAAAACAATCGTGTTAAAAGCAATATGAGACAAGGAAATCTAACCGTGGATGAATATTGGCAATATTTCAATGTAACCATGAAAGAATCAAGATCACATGCTTGAAGAGACTTATTGCTACTTGGGAAAGATTGAATGCTGGGCTTCGTTTGTTTCATTTTCCAAACACGAACATGATGAAAAAATACTCGTACATAAGCAATAAGAGGCAAGGAAATCGAACCGTGGATGAATATCGGCAATATCTCATTGTAACCATAAAAGAATCGAGATTACATGCTTGAAGAGACTTATTGCTACTTGGGAATGATTGAATGTTGTGCTTCATTTGTATCATGTACCAAACACGTACTTGATGGAAAAACACTCGTACTTAACAATAAGAGGCAAGGAAATCAAACTGCAGATGATTATTGGAAATATCTCAAAGTAACAATGAAAAAATCAAGTACACGTGTCAGAAGAAACTGATTGTTACTCAGGAAAAATAGAATGCCCCATTTATTTCATGTTCCAACAACAAACTCAATGGAAAAACAATAGTACTACAAGAAATATGAGGCAAGGAAATTGAACCATGGATGAATATTGACAATATCTCGAAGTAACCGTGAAAGAAACAAGATTACATGCTTGAAGAGACTTATTGCTACTTGGGAAAGATTTAATGCTGGGTTTCGTTTGTATCATGTTTCAAACAAGTACTTGATCGAAGAACACACGTACTTAAGCAATAAGAGGCATGGAAATCGAATCGTGGATGAATATTGGAAATATCTCGAAGTAACAATGAAAGAAGCAAGTGCACGTGCTAGAAGAGACTGATTGCTACTCAGGAAAGACTGAATACCTGGATTTATTTGTATCATGTTCCAACATCGTACTTAATGGAAAAACACTCTTACATAACAAATAAGAGGCAAGGAAATCGAACCGTGGATGAATATTGGCACTATCTCGATGTAACCATGAAAGAATCAAGATTACATGCTTGAAGAGACTTATTGCTACTTGGGAAAGATTGAATGCTGGGTTCCGTTTGTGTCATGTACCAAACATGTACTTGATGGACAAAATGTACTTGATGGACAAACACTCGTACTTAACAATCAGATGCAAGGAAATGGAACCGCGGATGATTATTGGAAATATCTTGAAGTAACAATGAAAAAATCAAGTACACGTGCCAGAAGAGACTGATGGCTACTTAGGATAGACTGAATGCCCCATTCGAGTTATTTCCAACAACAAACCCATTGGTAAGACAATCGTACTAAAAGGATTATGAGGCAGGGAAATCTAACCATGGATGAATATTCGCAATATCTCGAAGTAACCAAGAAAGAATCAAGATTACATACTTGAAGAGACGTATTGCTACTTGGGAAAGATTTAATGCTGGGCTTAATATATATCATGTTCGAAACAAGTACTTGATGGAAACACACTCATACTTAAGCAATAAGAGGCATGGAAATCGAATCGCGAATGATTATTGGAAATATTTCGAAGTAACGATGAAAGAATGAAGTTCACATGCTAGAAGAGACTGTTGATTGCTACTTATGAAAGGCTGAATGCCTGGATTCATTGGAATCATGTTCCAACAACTTAATTAATGGAAAAACAATCTTGTTAAAAGCAATATGAGGCAAGGAAATTGAACCGTGGATTAATATTGGCAATATCTCGAAGTAACCATGAAAGAATCAACATTACATGCTTGAAAAGACTTATTGCTACTTGGGAAAGATTTAATGCTGGGATTTATTTGTATCATGTTCCAAACATGTACTTGATGGAAAAATATTCGTACTTAAGCAATAAGAGGGTAGGAAATTGAACTGCGTATGAATATTGGAAATATCTCGAGTAACAATAAAAGAATCAATTGCACATTCAAGAAGAGACCGATTGCTACTTAGGGACGACTGAATGCTTGGATTCATTTGTATCAT
>JAULKM010101172.1:0-10261 GCA_032355605.1 Rubia tinctorum | reverse complement strand
TTGAAGATAAAATTTATTACCTGATTAAAAATTGTTATTAATTCATATTCAGTGTCAAAGTTTACAGTTAGAACGACTAACGGATAGACCAATCATGAAAAATCTCGTTTCCTTAACTTTTAGGCTAAAACTACAATTATATATAACTTATATACATTTTAAAAGTTTTTGAAAGTTATAGGCGCATAATCACAATAAATTAAAACAAACATATAATCACCATATTAGTTATATCAATTATAAAATGACCCTGTTACATTTTAAAAGTTTTAGATTGGAATATTAGTATTTAACTAGTATTTCTGTCTAAATGGGTTTATCTCATATCATATGTTGCAATCGCACATCGTGCAAAATTGAGCTTAAACCATCGTCTTAGTGACGATTTAATTTTTTATAAAAAAAACCCTGTCTATAGGTTAGTCGGTCTAATACAAGATTTTGTGTATTGAAAACAAGACTTTGTGTCTTTGAGGGTAATGTTTTATTGGTTCAAAGGTCATATATATCTTCTGTCATCTTCACTAGTTTTTAAATCGGTTTTCGATTTATTTGGTTCGGGTTAATCGGTTTTGCCTTGAGAAAACCCAAAATAGAAACCCACCCTAGTTGTACTTGTGAGGAAAATAGGTGTCTTCTCTCGAATCACAAGACCGTAATCTATGTTGCACCCACCGGCGGAACTAGGCCCCCCCCAAACTCCGGTGACTGAGGAGTATATATGAATCCCGACCCTGCCCCGCCCTACCTCGCCCCGCCCCTCCTGAAAATGTAATCTAATTTCACCACTGGTTGCACCGCATCGGGGACGGGGTCATATACAGGTACGAGTATGGATACGGGTGCGAGTACGGATATGGGTACGGGAAACGGCAAAATATAAATATTTTGTATACGGGTACGACAAAGATTCGTAGTATATATTGTCTTTCATAAGAATAAGATAGTGATATTTTTTTCCAATGCTCTTTAAAAAATTATAGCCAGAAATTAGTAGATAATTAAATCAGTAATAAAATAATAACATATAATTAACTCTACTTGTGCGTTTCGCTTTCCGTTAGTAGTATAGTTTAGGAATCGGAATGAAAACATTTCCTAGAAGTTCCTATCAAGTATCCGATACGAGGACTTCCCTGGTACAGGTTCTTCACTCTAGGAGCCGTCCCCGTGCAACATAAGATCGTGGACTACTTGGATCCTATTCATGGATTCCATAATCAGGTGATTTGGTATTAAGTCATGGTTATCGTGTTGGGCCTCTTATTCCGAGCCCTTATGTCCATGAAAGTAAACTTTGGTGAATTAAACTGAACTGAACTAAATTAAAATGGAGTGTAGATAAGTTCGAGAAAACAAGGCCAAAGTATCCGTAATACTCCCTTCGTCCCAGAGAAATTAGCACAATTACTTTTGGATTGATATTTTATGCAAGATGAGGTGGAAGTGTTTATGAGATATAAAGGAAGGGTATTTTGGTAATGGAAGAGTTGACCAGTAGATTTAATCAACATTTTGAGAGATAATATAGTAAATGTATAAGCTCATTTATTGCCAATTTAGGTAAAAATTGAATTGTAGTCATTTTTGAAAGTTTAATTTTACAAAAAAAAAAAGTGATGAAATTTAGTGATGGGATTTAATCTTACAATTAACTCATCTCAACTAATAAGAATATTATAACATGTGTCAGTTTCTTATTAATAACCCAGCACAATCCTTATAGGGCATACGGGAAGCCCTCTTATACAGACACCTAAATCCTTCAATTCTCCTTTTCAAAGGAATTTTTTAAAAAAATCCACCGTCTCTTCGGTAGAATCACAGACAAGGCGCGGGATAGGTCATGGCGGGAAGATCTTTGATCGGTTCAAACGGTGCAGGGGAAATTTATGGCGGGACGAGGCAATATATATATATATATATATATGAGGTCCTCTGTTTTCTCCTTGTCCCAGGTTCAGTCAATAAATTTTGCAAGATTTTGCTTGTATTAACTTGAAACTTTTCCATCTCCTTGTTTTGTTTTGTTTTTAGACTCCCAATTATTACTTTCAATTAACATAGGTATCCACTCACCTCCTCTGAAATTGTCACTTAACAAGCAACCGGTGAACAGCGGATTCCCCAGATTTTTTCCTCTCTGCCAGCTTTCAATGATGCTGCTTCATATCTAGCAGAAACAACTTCATTATTTACTCGCTACTTCACCGATTACTCTGATAACTGTCTGAATGGGACTTGATTCTGACCCTGTGTATACTGGTTTCAAATTGGTAGTTTCCAAGATATCTGATGTTTTATCTTATTACTGTACTTATCTTGTTAGAGCACTTTCTGAGATTTACAGTGATCTTAACTTGCAAAACATGGGTTTGGTGCTAGCTTTCTCTTTAACATGGATTTACACCGAGGAGGCTTTCTTTCTTTAATTAGAGGTTCTGCTAGCTCTCTTTGCAGTAGATATCATAACAAATACTTTGTGGTAAATTGATTTTTCCTGTCACTCTTATTGATCGAGTAAGGAAGACTTTCTGCAGATGACATCGGATGGTTGCAGTACGCCTATAATTTACCTCCTGTAAAGGAAGATACTGGAAGGTTTATGGAAATACATGGTAACATCGGGTGATGGTGATGCTATTTTTTTGCTTGAAGATTCCAGCTTCTCCTTGCTTTTGTTCTTTTTTTATTGGGGTGGAGTTTGTAATATATTCACTTATCTCTCTATCAGGCATGGTTTACGTAGTTTTCCCAAGTCGATAGTGTACTTGTTGATCCCAAGTAATGTAAAACATACTTATTTAGATCAAGATAATTGTATGCTGGTTAAACTTTGTGTTAAGTAGAGGATAATTGTGATTATTGTGGTCAAATTGTATTGCATGTAGGGTCATATCATCTAAATGGTTAATATTTTCAGTGGTACATATTGTGATCTAATTTTTGCTTATCTGCAGGTCTTTTCAGCAATCATGGTTCCCTCTATATTGTTAGCACAAAAACAAGCTTCCCCAAGTTAGGTCTCACCTGTCGTATTGCCAAAATCCACAGTGAGGTATATCTTGGCCTTTTATTTTGTGATCAAGTGAGTGCTTCTGTTATTTAGTAATAAACATGAAATATTCAGAGTTCGGTGGAGAAAAATGCCAAAGAGTTAAAGGATTACTACATTGAAGAAATGTATTGGGGATCAGGGAAGAAGCGCGTCTTTCTTGTCGGACAAAGTAAAGGTCGAGTAGATGCAGCAGCTCCATTGTCCATGTACTGGCTTGATTTGAAGGAGAAGGTTGCAGGTTTTGCATTAGCACAGATTCCATATGGGGGAAGTCCAATTGCTTCTAATATACTACGCGAGGGATAGCTTGGTGATTATGTCAATATCCGAAAGATGATGAAGATCCTGATCTGCAAAGTGAATAAGGTACTTCCAAATTGTTCGTCGTATTCAACACCTCTTTATAATTATGGTTTAGCCAAATGGGTGTTTCTTTTCATCTTAGTTCAATATAAACTAGGACGTAAGCACGTTTTTAGTTAACTAGTGAACATTTTTTAGGGAAGCCATCAATACGATTATGAAGGCTGTCGAAGAGAACAAGAAGAACTTCACTCAGACCATTGAGCTCCAAATTGGACTGAAGAACTATGATCCCCAACAGGACAAGCGTTTCAGCGGCTCTGTGAAGTTACCTCACATTCCCCGTCCTAAGATGAAGGTTTGCATGCTTGAAGATGCCCAACATGTGGAAAAGGTATTCTATTGCCTGCCTTTCTCTTTGCTCATTGCATGAAGAATTTACTTGATACAGTTGTAGTTCGCATTGACATCCCCTATCACCTTGGGGATTGGATTTATGCTATTACCTATTAGGATCTAAATGCAAATTACAATATCGTTGCATAGATCTTGGGTATTTTTTGTTTAATCATTATCATAGTTAATATCCTATTTATATTTTATTCCAAGTTGTTTCCTAGTGTTTGATAATTGGCAAACTGAAGCAAATTGTTTCAAGATGTCTGCTGCTTGAATGAAATCTCTTGTCGTTCCTTCATGTTTATGATTTTATGGTTTCCAAGATTCAGATCATCGTTTTTTTATGTTGGATTAGGCTGGGAAGGAAGTTAAATGCCCTATTTGCGTTGTGGCTAGAGAATATTATTTATCTTATCTAATTTTTCACCAGTGTCTTAACTCTTAATAACTTTGTGTATTGGTCATGAATATGGGTGGTTTGCTTTACTTGATTGTTGTATCTAAAATATCTGAATGGCTTGTTTCAATATCTGACATGATGGCTTATACAGGAAAATAAGGATTGTCCTTGAGTCAATGGATGTTGAAGCCCTGAAGAAACTCAACTAAAACAAGAAATTGGTGAAGAAACTTGCTAATAAGCACCATGCTTTCTTAGCATCTGAATCTTTCATTAAGAAGATCCCTCATCTCCTTGGCCCTGGGCTCAACAAGGCAGGCATGTATCTCAGAATTTTGCTTGCAATATTTTACCTTCCCATTTGTGTTGAAAAATCTAAACTGGATCAAACTGACGATGTTGCAGGAAAGTTTCCCACTCTAGTTAGTCACCAAGAATCCTTGGGAGTCCAAGGTTAATTTGACCAAAGCTACTATTAAGTTCCAGCTTAAGAAGGTGCTCTGCATGGGTGTCGCTGTTGGTACTGTGCCATGGAGAAAAAGCAAATTTTCCAGAATGTGCAATGAGTGTCATTTTTCTGGTTTCATTGCTCAAAAAGAGCTGGCAAAATGTGAGGTGCTTGTACTTGGAGAGTACCATGGGGAGGCCTAATCGGATCTTTTAAGGAGTTGGTTTGTTGCTTGATTTTTAGATCTGTTCCTGGAGAGATTAGTTTAGTAACAACACTGTAGTATTTTGATGCACTTGATAATTTTGTTTACCTTTTATATTCAATTTCTGTTTCAAATTGAAATTAGTCTGAAATGCAGCTACACATAGACCTCTTTTGTTTTTAGTATGAAAACCAAGTTCCTTAAAAAAAATTAAAAAGTTTGGTGAGTCACCGTAATTTCGGTCACTAAACACTAATTTCATGACCATTTTATATTTCGTCATCTCCTCCACTGGTCACAAAACATAGTCAAATTACACAACTCTTATGTCCAACACTTTTTTGTGACCAATTTGCTGACCACAATTTTTACTTAGTCATTAAAAGTTTATTGGTGACCAAAATATAGTGACGAAAATATATAAGTCACAAATACGATCATTAGTGACTGAATACTTTGTAGTCACTGGAATTCGGTCACGAAAGCCATTTTTTCTTGTAGTGATCAAACAACCTTCCCCGTAAGTTCATCATCAGATGTTTAATCATGGTTAACTTAATCATCATTGTAATGGTTCTTTTTTGTTTAGTCCTTCGGATGAATTTCTATTTTATGTTTGAACGGGTCTTTATGTTTGAAATTTCTCGTGGACCTTTTATAAACTAATTGGTCGTTTCGAATCTAAAGCTGAGAGTCATATATTAAGAGATACTTTTGGTAACATCAGAAACAAAGCTATATTTTCAAATCTTAATGTGGTCGTCAGCATGAAAATAATATCCTCACCCACTTTGTTACTCCTATATGACGCTGTAGGTTTAGGTGTTTAGATTTAGGTGAATGAAATGAATGAAATTGTTTTTTTTAAAAAAAAGTTAATATGAGAAAAATAAACCTAAAAGGGAAGAATGTTATATAGAAAGAAACCTAGGAAAGTAGGTAAAATTTTCTTGTCCTCCCATTCACAAAGGAATAATATGATTTTTTTAAAAAAAAATTTACACAGCTACATAGAGGTGGACAGAATACTTCGCACCAGGCTCCACCTCCTCCACGGCCCCTAAATTTAACCAGGGTATCTTTTCTCCTCCTAAATCTTTAGTTTATGGGATATATGGAAAGATTCAATATATACTTTTATTTTTACACCAAATTCCAACCATGGTTGAGATTATGTGATAAAAAATAGATTTAATGAATGGGTGAAATTATGAGATTATGTGAGTTTATGTGAGATTTTGTACAGGTGTGTGTGAGCACCCCAATAATGTGAGAACACTCATTTATGTGAGAACAAATATGAACCATATAAATTTGATCAATGGTTAATATTTATTTATTCCCCAAACCATATAATAATGCGGGTCATATTTTCCAATGGTACAGTACGCCTACATCTGTACTCTTTCTTTCTTCCTTATTTTTTGTCCTAGTTTTTTAATTTTTTTTCTTTCTTTCCTTTTTCTTTTATGGCAAAGTGTTGAAAAATACCGTCTTTCCATAAGCATATGGAAAGACGGGATTGAATTAGAATTATAGAAATGTAAAAGGTTATAGTTGCAATATTAAAAAATTATTATTCAACGTGCAGTGGTTATAAGTTTATGACCGATTAATGCAACCCGAAAATTTTAACTTGATTTATTCTAATTTGCAGTTTAAACCTTCGTCTTTCATAACTTATGGAAAGACAGGATTTCAAGAAACAGACTCTTGTTTTATATTCTCTTTTCACGCATATATTTGCATTGTCTGTTTTACTTTTATTCTTTTATATTTTTATCTTATTTGTATTTAAACTATAAATTGTACTTTAATTACCAAGTTATTTTCATAACACGCACAAAGTTATAAAAGATGCACATGCTAGTTACATTTGAAGCACGTACAAGCGTCGGCTGAAACACTTATGAGTTGAACTCTAAGCACCAAGTTGTTTTTGTAGAACGCACATGTTATAAAAGAAAAACCTATAGGTTACACTTGAAGCACATACAAGTGATGGTTGAAACACCTATTAGTTGTACTCTAAGCACCAAATTGTGTACGTAGCACATTCAAATTATAAAAAGAATCACCTAGGTATTATATATTTGAAGCACTTATAAACAATGTTTAATGCACCTATAAGTTATACTCTAAACACCAAATTATTTTTGTAGTACATGTAAGAAACTCCTACTAATTACATCTGAAACACTTATAAGCAACGACCGAAGCAAATGTGAGGTATACTATAAGCACCAAGTCATCGTCAAAAGAAAATTAGGCAATATATTCATTTTATAGGTTAATAATAATTTGATAATATAATAACTTTATACCTAGTAGTTTTCCTTGTTTTTAAATAAAACGATTATTTATGGTCGTGAGGTTGTTGGCATGTTGTGACATGATTGATTAAAAGTCATTCGTCAACTCTTTTCATGTACTAGTAATATAATAGTTGTAAATTTAAATAAGGACAATTCCTTTGGAAGGTTGTAGCTGCAGCACCACCCGTACCCGCAGATGTGGCATCATCATCATCTATAAATAGAAGCAGTTGTTAGTAATTTATTGTAATTTCAATTTCGCATTGCGCAGATGCTGTCATGTTTTCCATAATTTATCGAAGTTCATTTAAATTTAGTTCAGCTCAGTAAAATTTTAAATTGTTGAAATTTAACTTTATTTAGTCATATTATTATTATTTTCAACACACTTAATTTAAATTTAGTTCCATTCAATTCAATTCAGATAAACCCGAGCCTATAACTTAAGTTCATCTAGCTTACATGGGATATAAGAGCATAATTGGTTTGACAAATTTGATATAATTGCAGGAAATGGGTGTGCAAAAGTGTGTGAAGGTTGCGGTGGCACATTCGACACAAATGCCCCAATCAACAGCAGAGATGCATTTCCATATGGGGATAAGTATTGCGGTACATGTCTTCTAGGGTTCCAAAGGAACGGTTAAACCGACCCGGGTCTGAAGATGTTCGGTGTGCTCCAAATTTATGTATTAAATGATTAATTTAAAACATCGAAAAATGTTGGTTTATTTGATAATACGTACACTAATAGGGTTTCCTTGGTATATTTATCCACTTGCGTGATTTGGACAAAAATATATATGTAACTTTATTCATATAAATTATATAATATTAGTTTGTGTTCCTCCGCAATATGAGTATGTCTCTTGAAAGACGATCTTTCCATAAGTTATGGAAAGACCAAGGTTTAAACTGCAAAATAGAAGAAATCAAGATAAAATTTCCGGGTTGCATTAATCGGATCATAAACTAATAATTATTGCATGTTGCATAATAAATTTTTAATATTGCAACTAAAACCTTTCACCTTTCTATAGTTCTAATTCAACCCCGTATTTCCATAGGCATGTGGAAAGACGGTCTTTCCACAGACTTTGCCCCGCAATATAGTGATACGTGTACGGGATATTTTATAAGGCATATTTATCAATTTAGTATGGAGTTAATTTTCAGCATATTTTTATATTTATGTGTTTCTAATTCAAAACCAGAAATTTTGGAAAGTATTAAATTTCATTATTAGTGTTGTAAATATGTATCTTCCAACATTCAAAAGAGCTGAATCATTAATGAGTCTGTCTTTTAAAAGAAAATCTTTTCATAATTTATTGAAAGACCAAGTTTTAAATTGCAGATCAGAAGAGATTAAGATAATGCAAGTCAAAAACTTATGAAAAAATTATGCAAGTCAAAAACTTATTAAAGGTGACGATAGGAGGCGGTTCTAGGATGAAAAAGGCAGAACCGCCTTGATGAAGGGTCGAAACCCCTCTTTGGAATCCGCGAAATCATTTTAAAGGCTGTTATTTTTTTAATTAAGGTGGTTTCCAAATAACTGCCGTTATTAGCGTTAATTAAAGGTGGTTTTGTCAAACCGCCTTTGATTGACACTTGTTCCGAATTTGGAACAAGGCCTCGACATACCTTGCAAGTTCGTAAAAGGCAGCTTCTGCCATTTCTTAAAAGACGAAAGATCTTCTGAGTTCGAAAGGTCTATCAGGGTCCCATTCAAAACTCGGAAGGGGTTTTACTTTGGAAATATTTATTATGAAAGTGGGTTCCAAACTCTGTATATGAGAAGAAAAAAAAATGCGCCCATTTCTTCAAATTCTCATAAAGAATCAAATTTGAAGGGTTCCCCCCATAATCCATTGATGAAGAAGTAAAGTTAATACATTGAAGAACACCATTTTCCATTGGAGAAGGTTAGTAGTATATAAATTTATAGTTTGGAATTATCTTGAAATTAGGGTTTTACATATATAAATCTTGAATTAGGGTTTGTAGTTAGATTAATTAGGGGTGGGTTTTGGTTATTGTTGTGATAATGCTAACGGGTTGCATTGTAATTGATTTGTAGGATAATGCATGAATGAACTCATTGGTAATGATCTTAGAAAATTACCCGATTACATGCCATTGATTGAAACATTTCTTATGTTCATTTGAAGATGTTTCTAATTGTGCGAACCCGATGGCCATGTAAATATTGTAGAAACGATGTTTATTTAGGAAGGAAAAAATTGCGGGGACATCTCATAATGAGGGGGTTTCAAACTAGCTACACTCGTTGGGTATGACATAGGGAAGTTGGAGAAACAACTGGAATGATTTGAGTAACACGAATGTGGGAGATGAATTAGATGAGAATGGGGAATTTGATGAAAGATATTGCAAGAGGGTTCAAAGGTGAGGTCTTACAAGCTTTACTTAATGACAAAGAGACCCAATTTTAAAATTGTTCCAACCATTCGGTACTTAGTGCGACTTTGAGGATAATGAATTTGAAGGCCAAATTTGGATGGACCGATAAGTCGATGACCGAAACTCTTGAATTATTTAGGGAATTTCTCCCCAAAGGTAATCTTATGCCGGATATGTTGTATGCCGCGAAAAAAGTTCTCTGCTCGATTGGATTGGAATTGAAAAAAATACATGCGTTACCAAATGATTCTATGTTGTACTGGGGGAAAGAAAATGAAAATCGAGAAATATGCTGAGTGTGTGGTGAGTCTCGTTAAAAATTGGAGAGGGGTGCCAATTGCGGTGGGTCTGGAAGTGTTAACTATAACAAAGAAAAAAACACCGACAAAAGTGACGTGATACCTCCCTATCGTTCCTCAATTGCAGAAGTTATTTGCGTGTAAGGAAGATGAATTTTTTTTGCGTTGGAACGTAGAGTGGGATCGACCAATGGATGATGTGATTGACATACGTCGGCTGGTCAGCAATGAAAAAAATCGATGCCCTTTACCCTGAGTTTGGCTCAAAACCCTGGCATTTGAGGTTCAGCCTATGTATCGATGGAATGAATCCATTTTGTAATATGAGTAGTACACATAGCTCTTGGCTTGTTATGTTGGTTATCTACAATCTTTCGCCATGGTTGATAATGAAACGTAAGTATGTG
>JAULKM010101171.1:0-10261 GCA_032355605.1 Rubia tinctorum | reverse complement strand
TAAGTCCCTATAATTATTAAAATTTTGTAAAGAACCTGGTCTCACAATAAGCTTGGGTGAGACGGTCTCACCCAAGTCTTTGTATTAAAAAATATGATTAATCCTACTCGTATGCCCTTATTTTACAATTTTTTTAAATTTAAAATCTATTTTATAATTTCTAAATAGGCCACGATCTCAATTCATGTGGATTGATGAATAGATACAACATGTCTAATAAAGTAGAAATTGAAAAGGAAAAATTGGAGCACTCCAAAAACAAAAGGACGGCCACTATGAATGGCAGAAAGTAATGCAACCCTGATGGTGTGAATGGTTCACCGTCTCCATCATGAAAGCTTCAAACTTGCCTGAAAATGATCAAATGAGAATAACAGAAAGTGTCCCCTTGTACTCAGTTCTGAGTCCCGACTTTGTCAAATGGCACCCTTTCCAACCTAACTTCTATCCTCGGATTACAGGAGTTTGACACACTTTCTTCTTTTGATTGTTTTTATGATTACTTTTCTTTTTTAATAAAATTTCTTCAATTTCATTCAATCAACACTTTTTTTCTATATCCAGTTTCATCCATTCATTTTATTCACCCAAAAATCCAAACGCTTAAATTCATAGTGCCAAACTCATAGAAATGGAGAAAGTAGCTACATGTACATTGAACTCTATTTTAAATCTTGTTAGTGAAATTTCATTTTATATATATATATCAATATTGAACAAAAAGTTAGTATTCAATTAAAACGATAGTAGATAAATGGAAAGACGGTTCACTTACGATTTTCAAACAATACAATTTTATAAGTTAAAGGTGGATTATACATATAATTTTTAATTATCTATAAACTGAATTTAGGTGATGATACGGGGTCCTTCTAGGTTAGCATAGTTCTCGGAATTAAAACGGCAGTTCCAGCTTCTTCGAGCACCTACAAGTCAAGATTGTTTTCCTTTCAGTTATTTCTTTGGTTGGAATTTACTTACTTTATTCGTCGTCCTATGTCTTTATTTATAGATGTTGCAATGTGCGATCGTGGTTTAGTGGAATAAATTCATGGTTAGTGGTTCTTCCAGCTAGGTGCTCAGCGAACCAATTTGTGCATGCAAGGTGGTTATCCTGATTCAAGACTTCCCTTGAGTGGGTAAATATATACCTTAACTCAGATTGAATGAAGTGTATGCATGACCTAAACTCAGAGAGTGAGCGCATAAAATCTTCTCAATTTGGTAAGAAGTTAGTTGTGTAGCAAAAAATGAGTTCGTGGGTAAAGAAATCTGGAAAGATTTAATTGTTTTTCTATAACCTCGGGTGGTGGTTACTAACGGCATGAAAAATTGAGGAAAATTTTGAATTATAAGTTGACCGATGTGTGAAGTAATCATTACTAGGTGTTGATTAAAACAATGTGTTTAACCCTCTCTGAACTTCTTGTTTAGTGGGTCTATTTTGCAAATGGTACTTTCTTCTGGAATCTCCAACGAACGGAAGCTTAATAAGGGTGAGTGTGCAATGTAGCAGATAAATTAGCCTTCATTTCTAAATGATTGCGAAGTTTGGATACCTTGTGTAAAGGTGTATGACCCTACATATGAGTTTTTCTAGTGTGTATGAATATCATCTATATAAGACCTAACCTTACCCGTCCCAAATAACTCTGTGAACATGTTGGAGGGTTATAGAGGTGCTCTTGTCCAACTTCATCCTCGGGATATTACCCTTTATTTTGAAGGGTGTGAACTTCATTACACTCAAATATAATTTTAAATTGCTATCATTGTTAAAATATCAATTAATTATTATTATTGATCTAAATTATTAATTTATGGTTTATAAAAAATATGATATCGATTAAAGTCACAAAATTATCACAAAGTCTTGTGATAATTTTATAAATCGCCTAACCGTTAAATAGAATCATTTTATAATTACTGCAATTAATGATGTAATTTGATGCTTGTTTCTATTTACTGCAACGGGATTTTTATAATTATAAAAATCATCAAAAAAATATATCCTAAATATAAATAATTATAATATGGCCCTAACAGTTATCGAAATGAGGTGTTCTATTATATGATTGGTCTAACCGTTTGACGATCTTGTTTTAAACCGGTTAATCGCAAGACATGATCATTTTAAAACATTATAATTGTAAATAGCTTTGAAAAAATTGCGTTTTGCAAAATAGACTCTTAATCTATACTATATTACTATAGTTTAGTTATAATAAAATAATTTCAAAGCATGGTGTAGTAAAAATTCTATACTCTATGAAGACTTGAGCGAGACAGTCTCACTCATTCTTATAATGAGATGAATGGTCTAAGTACAATTATTTAAAAATGAGAAATGACATATGGTACCTTCTGTAATTTTTAAAACTTTACTTAAACTTTTTTATCACCGTAAGTTATTGTGATACGATCTCTTACAAGTCTTTCTCTCTTTACTTTATGTTGTCAACCGGAGGTGCGTTTGTCATTCTGCTACCCTTGTTTTGTTTCATATTAATTTTGTTAGGAAATTGTGATAATATGTTTTCCTTAATAGAAGATAATGAACATGTTTTTTCATTGATTTGTGTTACTATAATAAGGATTCTTTGTTTTGTGTCGAGGTTTATTCATCATTTTGCCACCCCTGTTTTGTTTCATATTAATTTTACTAGGTAATTTTGGGAATATGTTTTTCGTGACCATCTTTTTTCATTGATTTGTGTTAGTTGATTGTAACTTAAAAGACAAGCTATATTTTTTTTGTACAAGTTTAATGTTTCTTTTTATATTTTATTTACTTATTATACTATATATTATTTTCTCAAAAGGTTATAAAATAGTTTTTATCTTATTAATTATATAATAAATTACTAAATTTATTATTTCTTTATTATAGGTCATATATTTATTCTTAGATAAATAAATTTCATAATTTATTTTTGACAATTTTTTGGGAAAGGTCGTCTTACCATAGGCATATGAAAATACGGGATTGAATTAGAATTATAGAAAAGTAAAAGGTTTAGCTGCTATATTGAAAATTTATTATGCAACGTGCAATAGTTATAAGTCTATGACCCAATTAATGCAACCAAAATTTTTTATCTTGATTACTTCTAATTTTCAATTTAAACCTTGGTTTTTCCATAAATTATGGAAAACTGTCTTTAAGAGATAGACTCGTTATTTTTATTTTTATTTAAATATTAGACGCAAATAATTATATTTTAATATTTTAATAAACACATTGCTCAAAGTTTAGTGAGACTCCTGGTAGTTAAATTAAGAGTATGTCTCTTGAAAGACGGTCTTTCCATAAGCATTGGAAAGACCAAAGCTTAAACTGCAAATTAGAAGAATTGAAGATAAATTTTCATGTTGCATTAATCTGGTCATAAAACTTATAACTACCGCATGTTATGTAATAAATTTTTAATATTACAACAAAAATATTTTGCCTTTTTATTATTGAGTTCGTCTCTTGAAAGATGATTTTTTCATAAATCATGTAAAAACTAAGGGTTTGCTGTGTTCGAAGAGCATAAGAAGTGGGAGTGGAAGTCAGAGGTGCATGATGCAGTTGCAACTGTGGATGACACCTTTATGGTGGAGTATTTACCGGAGCTTGATGTGGTGGGTCACACAAGTTCTAACTTGCAACAAGAGGCAACTTCCCCACTAGTGCACCAGACACCGAAACTTTGTCTTCATTTCTTCCATTTTTCTATTATTGTTCCAACATTTGGTATCAGAGAAAGGTTGATCAATGAAAAGAAATACATTGAAGGGTTCACACACTCCTCCAAGACAGAGGGGGCGTAGTGCAACCAGGGGGGCAAGAGCTCGTGAAGTGGTGGTGCAACAGGTGTTGAGGGACATTGGCGGACCAGTGGTGTACCCTATCCTAACTCGCACAAACTATGTTGATTGGTCCTTAGTGATGAGGGTGAATCTGCAAGTGCAAGGTTTGTGGTGAGCGATCGAGGAGGGAGATGCTGATTACCGTGAAGATAGGCAGGCACTCTCTGCGATGCTGCGAGCGGTGCCGCCAGAGATGTTGTCAGTTGGAACTGTCAAGCCCACAACAACCAAAATTAGTATGATATTTTCCACTTTGGGCCAAGCCCGCACAGTTTATTGGATCCAACCTTAAAATGCCTCATACTAATGTGGTGGGACTCTAACTTATATAGTGAATAATCACTCTCTCAACTTCCAATGTGGGACTTGGGTTGAACACACCCAACAATCTTCCCCTCAAACCAAGAACCACACAACGACGTCCTTCATCCTTGCGACCATCTTGCACCTCCGCCACACCCGCTGGACACGCTACCTGACTACCCCCTTGGTCAAACAGACTTTCGACACAAGGGCACAACTGCCACCGCCAAGGGCACAACTGAGGGCTTCCACATTGGGCACACATGCAGTCCCCGTCCCGAGCACAACCATGGCTCTGATACCACTTGTTGGGACTGCCAACCCACAACAACCAACATTAGTATGATATTGTCCGTTTTGGGCCAAACCCGCACAGTTTTAATGGGTTCAACCACAAAAGGTCTCACACTAATGTGGTAGGACTCCAACTTATATAGTGAATAATCACTCTCTCAACTTCCAATGTGGGACTTGGGTTGAACACACCCAAAATTGTCCATGTTGGTTGTGAAGGACACATCTAAAGAGGCTTGGGACACGATAAAGATGCAACAAATGGGCGTCGACCGTGTTCGTGAAGCCAATGCACAAAAGTTGCGCACAGAGTTTGAAATCATTTTTGCTAAAAGAGGAGAGTGGGCAACCCCATCAACTCGGGATGATGCACTAGATACAAATGATGGTGTAACACAGTACCACAAGGTGGCATACATTTATGACACAACTGAGGTGGATGAAATGACCGGTCTTTGTTTCTTAATCGCGAGGAACCCGAAAGTGTAGATGAGGCCCTGGGTGAGGCTAGTGGAAAGGGCCAGGGCCACAGCAAGGCTAAGAGTCGTGGTCGTGGAGACTCGTGCGACCAAAAATGAGGTAACACAGGGACTCGAGAAAAGGTCCAAGGAAGGGGATATGTCACAATTGTGGCATTTATGGCCATTTTGCATTTGAGTATTGCAAGGCAAAACAAGGAAAATGGGATGAGGCACACTTGAAAATGATCGAGGATGATCAGCCAGCCTTGCTAATGGTATCCGTGGTTGAGGTGCAGCCCCCAAAGATCACTTGGCAAGCACCAGGAATCCAGAGTGATGAGGCGCTCCATGTTGGTAGTGTCCCGACAAGACCGACCCTAGATAATGTTGTTCCCGTCAAAGAGGCACATGAGTATGTCTTCCTCAATGAGGAACATGTGTTTCCAGTCTGCGCGAGTGAGGGGGTGTGATACCTCAACACAGGGGCGAGTAACCACATGACGGGAACTAAGACATTGTTCACATCACTTGATGAGACCGTGAAAAGAAAGGTCGGGCTTGGTGATGGATCAATGGTGGAGATCTGCGGTCGAGGTGCTGTGATGTTTCTATGCAAGAACAAGGAGCACAAGGTTCTAACAGATGTATATTTCATGCCTAAGTTGAACAACAACATTGTTAGTATTGGCCAACTAGACGAAAATGGTTGCAAGACCGTAATTGAAAATGGGGAGTTGTGCTTGTTTGATCGTGATCGGACTTGTTGGCACGAGTGACACGAAGCAAGAATAGGCTCTATGTCTTGACAATGGATGTAGCTTCTCCCGTGAGTTTGCCTCTAAGACGGACGATGTAGCGTGGCTATGGCATACACGCTATGGACACCTTAACTTTCGGTTATTACGCAAATTGGCGCAAAAAAGGCATGGCCAAAGGGGTCCCGTTTATTGACCATGTTGAGCAATTTTGTGATGGGTGCGCTCTTGGCACACAACACCGAGTCTTATTCCTGAAAGTCTCGGTGTACCGCGCTGCTCAGTGTCTGGAGTTTGTACACATCGATTTGTGTGGCCCTATCATGCCGACAACACCTGGAGGGAGCCGTTACTTCTTGCTGATAGTTGATGACCATAGCTGCTATATGTGGCTAGATGTGCTCAAATTAAAAGATGGGGCACTTGGTTCTTTCAAGAAGTTTAAGGCATGTGCTGAAGTTGAAAATGGAGGTAAGCTAAATACGTTCCGATCTGATCGGGGTGGTGAGTTCAATTCCATTGAGTTCCAAGAATATTGCAGCGAGCAAGGCATAAAACACTACACCACGGCGCCATACTCTCCACAACAAAATGGCGTGGTTGAACGGCGTAATCAAACGGTGGTGGAAATGGCGCGCTGCTTGCTCAAAAGCATGGGCATGCCAGCTATTTTTTGGGGTGAGGCGGTGAAGACCGCTGTCTATATCTTGAATCGGGCGCCAACACAAAGCTTGGATGGGCAGACTCCTTATGAGGTCTGGCATGGACGCAAGCCAAATGTGCATCATTTTAGAACTTTTGGGTGTGTGGTTCACGTTAAGAAAGTTGGCCCAGGGGTGAACAAGCTAGCTGATCACTCAGTACCAATGGTATTCTTTGGTTATGAAGAGGGATCTAAGGGCTACCGAGTGTATGAGCCAAAAACAAACAAGCTCTATGTAAGTAGATATGTTGTGTTCGAGGAGCACAAGAAGTGGGAGTGGAAGTCAGGGGTGCATGATGCAGTTGCGACCGTGGATGACACACACCTTCACGGTGGAGTATTTACCGGAGTTTGATGTGGTGGGTGACACAAATTTTGACGTGCAACAAGAGGCACCTTCCCCACTTGTACACCAGACACCGAGGCTTGATTTTTCTAAAAGGGGAGAGTTGGCTACACCACTAACATAGGATGATGCATTAGATACAGATGATGGTGTAACACGGTACCGCACAGTGGCAGACATTTATGACACAACCGAGGAGGTTGAAATGATCGGTCTTTGTTTCTTAGCCGAAGAGTAACCTAGCATTGTAGATGAGACCCTGGGTGAGGCATGTTGGAGACAAGCCATGAATGATGAGATCAAGTCAATAAAAAAAGGGACGTGGGAGTTAGCTTCTCTCCCTGTTGGTTATAGGGCTATAGGGCTCAAGTGGGTGTTCAAGGTGAAGAAGAACCCAGAAGGAAACGTGGTGAAGTACAGGGCCCGCATTGTGGCAAAAGGCTACGTGCAACGCCAAGGAGTGAATTTTGATCAAGTATTTGCTCCTGTGGCTAGGATGGAAACAGTGCGATTGCTGCTGGCTTTAGCCGCGCAGCGAGGCTAGGAGGTGCACCATATGGATGTCAAATTAGCATTTTGAATGGAGATCTAACGGAGAAGGTCTATGTGCATCAACCACTAGGTTACGTTGATCCCAAAAATGAGCACAAGGTGCTCAGGTTGCACAAGGCCCTGTACAGGTTGCATCAGGCACCGCGAGCTTGAAATGCCAAGCTGGACACAACACTGATCTCCTTCAGTTTCCGTCGCTGCACATTGGAGCATGCAGTGTACCGGAAGACAGGTAGCTTGAATTGTTTACTGGTTGGAGTTTATGTGGATGATTTGATCATCACAGGGGAAAGCACCAAGAATCTAGCTTTCTTCAAAGGAGAGATGCAAAAATTGTTTAACATGAGTGACGTAGGCCTCTTGAGTTACTATCTTGGGATAGAAATCAACCAAGGGGAGAAGGAAATCACTTTATGCCAAAGTGCTTATGCATCCAAAATTCTTGATGTGTGTGGAAGGACAAGCTGCAATCCATGCTCCACACCTATGATGAACAGGTTGAAGCTAAGTAAGAAAGGTCCAGGGGATTTTATTGACACAACAAGGTACCGCAGCGTGGTGGGAAGTCTAAGGTATCTGTGCAACACAAGGCCGGATATCAATTATGCTATTGGGATAGTTAGTAGGTTCATGGAAGAACCTAAGGCGCCGTACTAGGCAGCGATGAAGCAGATCTTGCATTACGTGAAAGGCACTATTGGCTTAAGATGCTGCTACAAGAAGACATACAAGTTGGAACCTGATTTGATCGGGTTCAGTGACAGTGACCTTGCTAGTGACACAGATGATTGTAAGAGTAAAACAGGGATGACCTTCTTCCTTGGCTCCAACCTAGTTACATGGTTGTCCCAGAAGCAAAAGGTAGTTGCACTCTCATCTTGCGAAACGGAGTACATTGCAGCAGCGGCGTGCCAAGGAGTGTGGCTGAGTCGCTCACCAACCAAAATCCAAGGGTGGTGGAGATTCTCGTGGACAATAAGTCCGCAATTGATTTGAGCAATAATCCAGTGCATCACGAACGAAGTTAGCACATTGACATTCATTTTCATTTCATTCGTGAGTGCATTGAAAATGGTTCTGTGGAAGTTAGTCATGTTGGTACGAACGAACAGTTGGCCAACATTCTGACCAAGCCACTTGGACGAGTCAAGTTCGTCGAAATGAGACTAAATCTCGGTATAGTTGAAGTGGTTCTATGCAACAAGGTTAAGGGGGTTAATTGTTGAGTTAACCTTGTTTCATAGGTAGTGATTATTGTTATTACTACTATTTAGTACTAGTTAGAGGTTATAGAAGTTACATTAGTTATGAAATAAATAAAGGTTTTAGTGGTAGGAGATTGAAGAATATAAAATCTTTCAATAATAGCCTTTAGTGCTATTTAGTAGTGGTGGGTGATTGAAAAAGTTACAAGCATAGAATTGCTGCCACGTGGCAGCCACTGGTTGAGCCACGTGGCAGAGGGGTCCCCCACTTTTTGTTAAAAAAGATTTACACTTGAATTATTTTTTTCTATAATTTAAAAAGGGAAAAATTCAAAAAGCACAACCATGGATCAGAAACATGAGAATTTTTTTGGGTAATTTTCTGTTAAGGCCAGGAATATTTAGAGACACCTAACTGATACCATGATAGAATATAAAACCCACAAATAATTGTGGCTGTGTGTATTGATATATATAGTGAGTACAAAGAGTATATAAAACCTAAACAAATGTGAAACATGATATATACATAACCAATCAGAAAGGGTATTCCTTTCTTATCCTTATTATAAATCAATTATATCTCTATTATAGAGGGACCATTTTACGATGATCCAGAGCAGTATCGCCGCTTTGTAGGTTGCCACATTTGCCTTTACCATTACACGTCCTGAGCTAAGCTGTTCGGTTCATACGGTTGCTCAGTTTATGCCGTCTCCTTGTGTTCTTCACTTGCAAGTTTCTCTACGAGATCTACACTACTTGAAGAGTCATTCCGGCCAAGGTTTATTCCTCTTTTCCCGTAGTTCTTCGTAGTTGACTGCTTTCTGTGATTCTGACTAGATTTTATGTCCAAATACATAATGTTCTCTTTATGGTTATTTTTTTATGATTGACGATTCTCCGATTTCATGGAAGACCAAGAAGCGTCCCACAGTTTCTTGTTCTTCAGATGAAGCGGAGTGTCGTGCTATGGATGTCACTTGTTGTGAGTTATTATGGCTTAAGTATTTACTTCGGGACCTAGGTGTTGTGCATTCTTCCCCACGCACATGTTTAACGACAGTCAGTATGCTCTTCATGTTGCGGCTAATCCCGTCTTTCATGAACGTACGAAGTACATTGAGGTTGATTGTCATTTTGTATGTGTTCTTGTGCAGTCTGATGCTACTGTTACTCAACATATCCGCACTTCTGATCGGCCAGCGGACTATTCACGAAAACTCGTGGACGTACTCAATTTTAGTTACACTCGACAAGTTGAAAATTCTTGATCTTCACGCTCCAACTTGAAGATGAGTATTAAGGAATGACAATATTTTGTGAATATTACTTTTGTATAGACTAGAATCATTTTCCTTTTATGATTAATGTATAGGTTTCTTGTACCTCTACATATTGTAACCCACAATACAATCACAACCTTATTCCATTGCTTCTAAGTTAATTGATTTTGAATTTAGTTTATTTATGCTGAGTTTATTTTCTTAGTGTTGAATTTAGTTTATTAATACTGAAATATGCTAAAATTTAACCAACTAGACAGAGCCTTAGTCTCCCCCTTCTCCACTCATTTTTAATTTATTTATTATCATCATTATTTTATTTAATTATTTCCCACCACACATGTTTCGTTCTTTTTTTCCCCTTCCAAAATTCACCAGGAGATGAGGGGGCATGATATGGGGCCCAAACTAACTTGTGAAATTTAGGGAGAAGAGGAGTAAAGCAGGGGGATCCCCTATCACCACTACTATTTGTAATTAGTATGGAGTACCTCACACGAA